>PVKA01016716.1:11114-47440 GCA_004027165.1 Ctenomys sociabilis | reverse complement strand
TTTTATTGATCTTCTTGAAGAGTCCTCTTTTTTAGGAAAGTGACTCTTTTCTCTTATATACATATAATTTACCTTTTCCCTCTTTTTTTCTTTTATTTATTTTTATTTATTTTTTATTTTATTGAAGTAAAGATATCAATCAGACAGTTTCAAGACACCTTAACAAGACAGATTCGATAAATTAATACATTTCAAACTATTTTCAAGTGTTTTGGTATCATACAAGGTGCATACATATTATATTTACAGATATACCTTTTCCCTCTTTAATTCTTATTTTTTATTATTTTCTTTCTTATGCTTCCTCTGAATATAACTTACTCCTTTTTGATATTTCATTGTGGAACATACAGTTTTATATCATTCTGGTTTTCTTTCGTATGTATTTAAAGTTATAAATATCCCTCTAAACTTACATTTGTTGCATTTCACAAATTTTGTCACGATGGATTTTTATCCATATGTAACTTACATATTTCCTAATCTCCATGATTTCTCTTTTGAACGATCTATTATTTACAAATGTATTGGTGCTGTTTCAAAATAATAATGGATTTTTCATATTTTTTGTTATTTATTTCTAATTGTACAATTATGCAACATACGTTGCTTGTACTAAATCTTTCATATTTATGAAATATGGTTTATGCTTCATAACATGCTCTATTTTTTATGTATTTTAGTACACGGACTACAGAGTATTACTACACAGATCTGACTTGTAGTGATCCTCCTGTTTTCAGACTCTTGAGCGCTGGGATTCTAGGAGTGTGCCACCATGCCCAGTCTCAATCCTCATCTCAGCATGCCCCAGGGGGCAGGACCAGCAGTGCATGCTGGGGTCATAACAGGCTCTATTTCTATAAATCTTTTAAGCATATTCTTAAAAGACTTTTTATTTTCTTTGTGGTACCATGAATAGAATTTAGGATCTTGTGCTTGCCAGAAAGAAACATATTTTTATTTTTAGAAATTTCTGTGGTTTCAAGATTCCTAGACAAGTGGAACATATTTATAATAATTATTTTAACTTTCTTGTCTTCTTATTCTGTCATTTATTTCTGAGCCATTTTATGCAGATTGATATTTCTCTTGCTTCTTTCAAGTCTGGTATCATTTTGATTGTATGAGAGTGACTGTACAGTGAATGTTTAAATTTTCAAGCACTTCGGAATTAATCCTCAAAATATTTCCTCTTGCTTCAAATGTACTTATTCATTATCATTGTTATTATTTTTAGTATTATTAGCTACTCTCTGAAGCAGTCATGGAAGTCGTCTTTGATGTATCTTATTATTTTGTGTGTGTATGTGTGTGTGTGTGTGTGTGTGTGTAGCTCAGTCCACCCTGGGGGTGGGGCTGGTGTGGCACATGGTGCTGGTCCCTGCATTTACCTGAGCTTGCCTAACCAGATGCTTTAGACTGCTGAGCTATCTTGCTGGCCCTGTTTGGTGTATCTTTATGAGATATGACCAGAAATATAGTGAATGCTCCTGCCAAGTGCCATGCCCTGGAAAGATAGGCTTATACAAAAATGCTGTATTTTGTTATCCATCCTGTTCACCAGATCTGGCACTGTGTCACCTCGAGCTCTTTCCCCAAGTCAAAATTATCATGAAAAATAAACATTCTTTGTCAATTCAGCACACTGAGGCAACCAGAACAATTCAACTAAGGACTTGAGAAAGGACTTTTTGGAATTGCCTTAGAAAGTGGTGATATATCTTCAATTGATTATCATGTTTTTATTTTAATTGATTAATTTTTTTCATTAATTATTTGCTTTTTTGAGATAGAGTCTCACCATCTGCTAGATATTTCTAATCAGATGTCATGTCACATTGTGAATTTAATATGTACTATGCTAAGTGTTTACATCCTTTGAAACATTTTCTCAGCATTTGGGAATGAGGTTGTACTTTCAGGCATTTTCCAAGCCATGTCCCTCTGAGGACACCGCACTCCTGTAATGGTGACCATGCTATGGTCATGTAATGCTCAAGGGGAAAATGCTCTTTGGATATGTGCTTCTGTATTCTTCAGTTGGTCCTGCAAGGTTTGGATATTTTGACCTTCCTGAAACCTGTACTTAAAATCTCCATTTAAGAAAACTCATTTTTCTTTTCTTGTGTTGAAAACTGAGGCAGCAAGATAGGGCAATGCTAGCATTTCATTTTCATTTTCTCCCTTCTCACAAAGGCCACTGTCTGGTACTACCTGTTGTCCAATATTGAAAAGCCCCTGAGTCTTCAAGCTGGCATATATTAAGTTTCATTCCATCCTACTTGTGGGCATAAGTGCATAAGTAAGTGCATCTTTACCCTAGACATGAGAGGTGTGCTTCAGTAAGCTAATATTTAGAAAATATGAAGCGGTTAAATGCTTTTAATGCTACTTTATATACCTTCAACTCCTTTTTGATCCTTTGTTCTATCTGTTCAGGGAACCAGCAACCCAATTTCAGTTCAACTCTGGACACAATACAAATACGCATGCTGTTGAAATCAGTGGAGAAAAACAATAAAACAAAATAATCATTCCTCCTTAAACTCCTTACTTCTTTATTAAAGAAATAAAAGTTAAAATCAAATCAATCTGAAAAGCTTTGCATAACCTTTATCTTCATAATTGGCCAACAGCAACTTTTCAAAAGTAAATTCAATCTACAGCTCCTTTCAGGCAGGCATAATTGCAAAGGACACTGCAGCTGTTTTCCTGCTTCTGGAAACATGGGGCTATAAAATAAAACTCATCTTAGACTTGGGATCTGGAAAACATGAGATCAGTTAGAAGGAGAGCTAAGGGCTGAACTGCATGGGTAGGGAACTTTAGGCCTATTGTCTCTGCTGACAGAAATTTGTTAGAAATGGGAGATCACAGATTAAAGAGCCTGCATGCAGGTACAGGGGTTGGGAGTTCAATCCCTGGCCCTGCCATGCTGGCCCTGCCCTTGGAGCCTGCTGAGATGGCAATTGAGACTGGGCATGGTGGCACATGCCTGTGATCCCAGCTCTTGAGAGGTTGTAAACAGGTGGATCAGTATGAGTCCAGTCTTGTAGTGAGACCCTGAACACCCTGTAGATCCTTCCCTAGATTACAAAATGAAAAAGAAAAAGAAAGAAATGGGAGATCAAAGTTCAGTAATTGGCCCAGGGCAAGGCATCTGGAGTTAAGTAATAGAAATAGTAGAGATGAGTTATGTTAAAAAAAAGGTGCAAAAAGAATAGATTTTTGTTAAATTTTGTTATTCAGACCAACATTTCACCAGGATTGATTGGTAACATTTAATGTTAATGTGTAGATGAAGTTTCATTTCAGGTGTGATTGAGTCACCATTAAATTATACAACAAAAACATGGGCATATGTCTACCATACTCCTTTATTCTTTATTTCTTTAAATCTGACTTGTTGAGAACATGACCATGCTGAGGGTTGTAATCTTAAGAAATAAATGGACTTCTGATGTTTATTTAAAACAAAACACTTTTTGATGTGAGAAATAGACTCTTGATTTAGACTGAATCTATATAATGCCAACTCACAGTGTGTTCTTGCTTTCTTTTTTTTTAAGAGTACACTGTTTCACACAAACCTAATTTAACCAAGCACAGCTGTGCATTATAGTTATATTCAAGGCAAATAATAAAAAATAATTGTAAATTCACAGAAAAGGTATCAATGTCTTAGGAAATATACTTCTCGAATATCAGGTGTTTAGCCTTATTTTCTGCACTTTCTGTTTTAGGCTTTTATAATATTAGATTAGATCTTTGATCATTGATGCCTGAATTCAAGCAATATTGCAAAATTCTCTTGAGGCAAAGGTTTATTAGTTACAAAGTTCTCTTGAGGCAAGGGATTTTCATGGGTCAAGTAACAGCAGCGTGGATCTGAGAAGAACTATACTGGGAGGGCTCTTCGGCTCACGAAGGAAGATATGTGCTGTGATTTGCTTCTTATTCTCATGGGAATTTTAATTTATTTACACTGTGATCTCATCAGTCACTAACATCTGGCAGGTAATCCTCTTAGAACACAGTGAACAATAACATAATTTCTACTAAATAAATGTGTTACAGCTGCAAAATGTTCAGTGACTACTTCTTGCCCATGGTCAGTTACTGAGCCGGCATAGGGTAGGTAGAAATAGAAACAAAACAATTAATAACTTATATGTCTTCAGTATCATTGCAGCACATGGAAAAACTTATCCCATGAGATGAGCAACACATGACACACGGTGTCTTCGTGCTTTCTACTAGATTGCATTAACTTACCTTCGTTGGTTTTTGCCCCAAGTTAATTTTACTTATTAGGTCTGTGAAAAACATAGCAATGTCCTTGGGGCTTCTGGACATGCACACTGAAACAGATCAATTATTTGAAATGCCACAGAATGAATACTCTCACAATGAGCTCCTTGGAGAAGAAAGGCATCATATAATTCAAAGCCATTTATAAAAATTTGCTTTCAGACAGTTTGAGAACCGGTGCTTACTTCTTTGAAGACATTTTAAACGCAGATGCTGGTGTCGTGATTACATTTTTCTCATGTTTTATGCCTAAAGTAATGTTAAAGTAGCAGAGTTCAAATGTTTTCACTGATATTGGCAGGACAATGTAACAATAATGTAATTACTTATAAAAGGATGTACTATACAGAATGGCTTAGATAGCTCTAGCTAGGAGATTTTCCCATTGGAAAGGTGGACATTATATTGGGTGAACTTTTTGTTGAGATAAAATTCTTTGAGTCTTGCAAAATATGTACGAAATATTCTAAAGGTTTTAATGTAAATGAATTTTTCATATAACATGGGTATGATAAATATTATACTACATTGGTACTGAACATAATAAGCAATGTTAGAGAAGGAAGTTCTAAAAGCCAATATAAAAAGAATTGCAAAGAAAATTTTACAAATGATGTAAATTAAATAAGTGAAGAAGAATATACTGATTAAAATAATTTTATTTAAGTATTAAGGAAAGTGAAGTTAAGTATTTCTTAACTTCATATACATATGTACAAACATAAAGAAGAAAAGAGGAGTTGGGGAGTTAGCTCAGTAGAATAAGCACTTGCCTGGTAAGTGCAGGGTCCTGAGTTCAATCCCTGGTACCACACACACACACACACACACACACACACACACACACACACACAGAAAATAATTTAAACAAAATACATAAAAATACTTTTGTCTTAA
Source organism: Ctenomys sociabilis (assembly GCA_004027165.1). NCBI lineage: Eukaryota > Metazoa > Chordata > Mammalia > Rodentia > Ctenomyidae > Ctenomys > Ctenomys sociabilis. The sequence goes on along the minus strand of PVKA01016716.1, from coordinate 42,229 downwards.
AGATAAATTGGTTTTTGAAGGTATTAAACACAAAAACTGTGTACTCTGTTAAAGAATTAATCATTTGTAAATTCATCTGGTCTGTAGGTAACTTAGAGATAGAGGTAAAGATTTTGGAATTGCTTGTCTGTAAGATAGCTAAACTTGTGAAAAATTCATTAGTATTTAATGTCAGTATTTTCACGACCAGGATCCTATGGCCATCTATTGGCATTTTGTATATCAATAAAAAGAGCCAGAAGAGCAGGTGTACAGTTGTCATCTGCAGGTGTGTTCATGAAGTCAAAGATCAGGTAACCTAGGAAACAGGGAGACATAATTGCATCGTTACACATTTTTCTGCAATGTTTGGTGAAACATAAAAAAAATGAGTATGTTAGTGTCTTTTTAACAGTAATTTCAAACAATTTAAGAAAGAAGACAGTTGTGTCATGCAACTATATAAATACATACTTTTGGAAGATTTTAGTAAATTTTTCTTTTTTGTCCCCCAATTTTTTTTTTTTTGGTTGAATGCTATTGTGATTACATGAATATTATGGTTGCCAGGATGGATAATTGCCCAAAAATTCATGCTTATTTTCATGATATAGAATATAGAATGATAATGATAGTTTTGCTGGGGTCTTTAATATATGTTTCATCTTTTTCTTATTTTTCAGAATTCTTTACTGACCTAGTATATACAGGTTTGTTGATAAAGAGAATTTACGCATGTTTTCTTAAAGTTGTAAAGTTTCATTTTCACTGAAAAGTTCCTTGAGGATACAAATATATTTTCATATGTCTGTTATCAGTTTGTTACCTTTGTATTTTTCAATGTTTATCTCAGCTGTCATAAGGGAAAAGTATAACCCTGGTCTTGTTATTTTCACTTGTCAAATTATATGTCCACTCCCCTCTCTCCAAGTGTTGTACTACCCACTTCCAAGCAGGGCTTTATTTCTTAGTTTGCCTTGAATCAGATGGGCATGGTAAAGAGTTGTGTAATGTGAGGGAAAATGACAGTCTCAATTTATAGTTAAGAATTTTAAGAAGCAACAGAGATTCCTTTGCACACTTTCAGCTAGGAGATGATGTTAAAGCTCTTTGATTATAAGAGAGGTGAAGTGTGGAAAAGTCTAGGTTGCTAAATTACAGAATGAGTAAGACCCTCTGTTAACCAGGACCACATGCCTGTGATTGAGAAATAAATTCCATCCGTATTCAGCTATTCAAACTTAGAGTCCTTTTTGTTACTTTACCCTTATTTCCCTTATCCTAAATAAAATGATCTTTCTATTTAATACATTTCTCTTGTTAGTGATAATATCTCTCATATAAGAAATTAAAAGTTAGAACATTAGAAATGAGAAATCTTCAGAAATAGTATGCTAATTATAAATAAATAAACCAAGTATTTTCAGAAAATTATTTTTGCCAATATTTTGATCTGTGTTTATAAATTCCTGAGGATTACAATTTTCTGCTGAAAATTGATTTGTGAAGTGGAGTGAATAAATTGTAAAACTTTGACTTTGTTAAGTAAGATCTTTCTGCTCCTCTCTCAATAATGTGGAATTAACCGGTTTTGAAGATTAAATTTCTTGTTTTTCTTTTCTAAAATATTAATCAAAATGTTGAAAATGTTTACCATTACAGTTCACTCTGAAGTAGAGTAGATGAAAACTAAAGCAGAAAAAGGGCACATAGAATAACTGTGAAATATCCAGACCTTAAATAGGGGAAAACTATTTCAAGTTTCAGTAAAAATAGGATTCATGCAACTTTCTGAGTGTGTGTGTATGTGTGTGTGTGTGTGTGTGTGTGTGTGTGTGTATGTGCACATGTTTGTGTCTGTCCAGAGAAAGGAAATTATAACAGGTGAGTGACAGCAATAAGGAAAGAATAAGATAATCCTATCTAAAGATTATTCCCTGAATTCAAAAATTAACATATTTTTAAATCTCTTTGAGCTTCCTTTGTAAAGCCAAAATTTTAAATACTCTCATATTTTCAGAAGAATATATTGTAAAGCTGTGCTTTTCATGTGTGTTATCAATGGTAGGATAAAACAATTACGGTAGGAAAAAATGTCTCTCCTTCCAAGGATGATAATTACATGATTTCGATTCCACTCCTGTCAGTGAAACACTAGCACCAATGAAATCCACTGTAGAGGTTCTACAAACACAGAACTGAGCCTGTGGTACCATGTAGATATAGGAAGCTTCTGAAATGAAGGGTTGTAGAGGCGACTAAAGATCCATGATAAAACGGGCATTTCGCACTGTTATTCGCCGAGAAATATCTGTAGTTGTAAAGTAGCAATTTGAAGAGTATTTGATAACACATGATTTGGACATATATATTAACCAGAAATGGCTTTTGGTCCACTGTCATGTGAATTACTGAATGAGGAGTATGAATAGGGAGAGAAAAACATTACATTGCTTTAGTACATTCCAAAAATAAGTTCTAAATGAAAATTGAATGGTTCCAGTTTTTAGCATGATAAGGTTGCAGAACTTGAAATATCTAGTTGTGTTTTAAAACCATATAACTTTTATTATTTTTAAATTAAGTGTTATTACCATTATCATGTTAACATACAATGTCTGAGTGTATGTTCTTGTCTGCCCTATTTTGGTCATCTAAATAGGATTTTCTAAATAGTGTGCTACATTGATATATTTCTCCACCCTCCCTCCCCTGTTCTCCTGAGCTCAGTAATTGAACCTATGATCAGGTTCATTCCCTTTTCCCTGTATCCATTGAAATCTTCAGGCTTTATTTTGTCTTTCTGGTTCTCACAATAAGGAGACAATATGATGTTTTCTCAGGAAGGTCGGATTTATTTCACTTAAGAGGATTGTCTCTAGCTTCATCTGATGTATCTTAGCAGGATGGTTTGTAGAACTGTACTGTAGATTTCTATTGGTCTGTGGAAAGGAGCAGTTGGTGCTTAATTTGTTTTGTACCTTTTTGTCCATTCTTTGATCCTTTTTCTCTTAATTTCTTTTTTTTCTCCTTCTTCTAATTTTTCATGTTACCATATATGGTAACATGAGCAACTGATCTGAAGACAACACTATGCAATGTAATGAATACCATGAAATTCATATTATTTTATTTAGTGAAATTCTGTAACATTTGTAATTTTTCTGTTTTAATACTATTTTGCACTCTCTTTAAAAATTAAAATGAAATGGAGATAAAGAAAAACAGGGTGCTAATTGCCGATTAAATAGAAAGATTAACTTGTATCAATCCCATGTTGCAGATGTGTTTCTACAATCCTTCCAGCTCATCAAGTAGGTTCTAAAATAAGATCAGTGCTGCTTCTTACTACTGAATTTGGTTTCTGAGATCAACAATCTTGCCTCAAAATATGAGATATGACAGTTTTAATTATTTTTTCTTTCTCTAGCTTTACTTGTCATCTTTTAAATAATTCTTGTATTAGCTGATATATAAAGGTTTATTAACAAGGAATTTGCATAGATTTTCTTAAAATTTAAAAAGTTCAGTTTAACTGTAAAATTTCTCAAGGATAATACAGTGTGTATTCAAGATTTATCTTATGTAGGCCACAAAAAAATGACACAACTGGGGCCCAGTTATGTTCACTCACTAATTTTTTTTTTCTTTATGTATTTTTTACAGGATCTTACTACACAGCTTGGACTCATAGTGATCATCCTGTTTTCAGCCTCTCCAGTAGTGGGATTATAGGCAGCATTACAGCCATGTGCCACCATGTCCCATCTTGGTGGTCAGCTCAGCTCCCCCAGCAGTGGGGCCTGCGCGGCATGTTGTGCTAGGGATCAAACCCTGGTCCTTGCACTTGCCTAAGAAACACTTAGTCCACTGAGCTATCTTAATGGCCCTTCTACTCACTAAATTAAATGTCTATACTTCTAAATGTTGTGTTCAAAACACTGAAGGCAAATAGTCAATATCATTTAGAAATTCGAACTAAGGAGTCATTTTGTAATCAGTCTTTAAATAGGTTAAAGATATTCCAGTAGTTGTTCTATTAAGTGTTTATCCTTTTCCCAGACTTATTTAGCAGGATGCTGTTATGTCTCTCAGTGTATGCACATTATGTCAGTTTGACTGATGGCAAACAACTTGCCTTGGCACCGTCAGTGTTTGTATCTGTTTTCCCTGCAGTCTCTGGCAGTTTGTCTAGAACTTCATTTGTAAACCCTTGAAATGCAGAAGTGCCAAAAACATGTCTGGTATTACATACACATATAGTTTTTAGTGTAAAAAAATGAACAAAGGTCTAATGTATGGAAAACATTAATGAATAAATCCTCTTGAAGACTTTGTGGAAACCGAGAAAAGAAAGACAATCAAAGGTGAAATGTCAAAATATGTTTTCTTCTTTTTATACATTAAATTGATTAAAGGAGGTAGTAATACAAATATTTAATGTTATTATTTATGAACATAGCAGTGTATACCTATTAAAAGTGAATTCAGCATGGAGCCTTTTATTCCAGTATGTTATTCTTTTGGAAATATTTTAATTTTTCCTTATTTCATACCAGAAGGGACAAGAAAGTGAGATGTAACTCATTGTATCATCAGATTTCTTGGCAATGTTGTCTATCTTCCTCTGTGGGAGATGCTGTCCTATGCCAAATGAGCTGCAGCATGGTATCCTGTTCACCTTGGAAGTGGGAGAGACTGAGACAGAAATTAACTCAGTTTTACCTGCCTGCTATGCTCTAGTGATGGGGAAAAGCTGAGCTAGGTCTCCCCATTTGGCTCTGCCCGAATTGCCCCATCCTTCACTCCTTCCCCTATCTTGTTAAAGCTTCACAAACATGGAAGAGATAAGGCAAAAAGCAGGACCAATTAAAGAAAGAAAGAGCCAAACCGTATGCCAAGCAAGTTTAAGCACACATCCAAATTAGTGAATATATGTGTGTTAATTTCAAAATAAGATTCTTTCATTAATTTTTAATATATGTGGAAAAAACCTTCTTATGCTTTCTTTCACTATATTAAAGACAAAAATTAGACTAAAGATTTGAGGTAGTTTTTCTTCCAATAGAGCCCTAGGTCACAAAACTGTTCTACATTTTTTTCTTTGGTCCATAATGTTACCTTTCACATGTACATTAGTAAGTTATATTTTTCTTTGTATATGATATAAGATATTGTTTCAGTTTTTAATTTTTCATAAGCTACAAGTGCTACTTAAAGCCATCTCCACAAAACCTTGTCTTTATTCTTCTTGTTCTGTAGTTTATATCTAACCATAGGTCAATTTCCAATTTCTTCATATATATATATATATATATATATATATATATATAATATGATTTTATTTCTGACTCCTGTATTTTATTTCATAGTTGTCTATTTACACATTAAGTGATTTTAATGATCATGGATTTCAATTTTACCAACATAAGCTAACCTGTAGTCTTTTTCTTTTTACTACTAAGTGGTCATTTTTAAAATGAAATGTAAACTTTTCAAATTATGGCAAAATACTGAGATTTCTGAATGAAATTATATTGTCTTTTAAAATTAAAACAGATTTATTTTTTAATGAAGTTTTTTGAGAAATGAATAGCAATGAGACAGTTTCAAAATAGGTTAGTAGGACAGTTACAATAATTAATACATTAGATATTGTTGTTTTTGTAGTAGTTATTCATAGTACAAGATGCAGATATGATGTCCTGTCCAAACACTATTAGTACAAATTTTCTTCTCATTGAATTGAGAGAAAGTAGCTGTATATCTATCCTGTTTTGTGTATACAGATACAAAATGGTCCTTCATTTATATCCCCTCTTTTGTTTAGTTTTTTCAGAGGTAGGTATTCCATTGCCATTAAAATATTGTAGGTGCATGAATTCAGAAAAAAATCCAATACAGACTACTACTCCATAATAGTAGTGGGTTATCTATAAGACTGGCAATGTCACAAGTTGTTGACTTGAGCCTTTTACAGCTCAACATATTAATATAGCTTTACTTTTTATACCTCAATTTTATACTTTTATGCTGGATGGCTAAGACCAACACAAAGCAAGACCTGCATAACAAGAAGTGTAACTTCTGTATCTGCCAAGGTCAGTCAAATCCCCTCAGGATTTAGCCTGAAACCCTGTACCACAATTTGTAGATCCATTGTCAGTGTCAGTCATGTGGATGAGTCATGGCCATTGCTTGGCCATTTTGCTGTCTGTGAAAGACTGAGAGAGTATTTTCTCTCCATGTGACTCTCCTTAGGCACACTCTACATCATTGATCACTTTTCTCTGTGGCCCCATAATCTCTTTGCTCAGAAAATTTGGGATACCACTGAGTTACAGAATGTTGCAATATAAGTTTGCTTATGTCCTGAGTCCTCACTGACCTTTTAGTAGTCCTTGTGGCCTTTTCTTTTGGTTATTTCTGGGACTTTTGTAATAGGATCAAATTTTCCATAATTCTCTTAATTTCATTTTAAGTATAAATATTTCTCTTCATTGCATCATACTGAATTCTGTGTTCTTTATATTATTAAACCTTCTTTGTATAAACTTTATTCATTCCTGGGTTAATTCCTGAACGCTAGGTGCAAAGCAATCTTAAAAAAAATTGGAGGAACCAGCATCACATACCACACTGGCCCTACCCCTGGGCATGCTGAGCCGCCCACCAAGACTGGATATTATGTCACATGCCTGTATCCCAGTGCTGGGGAAGCTGCAAATAGGAGGCTCACTATGAGACCTAGCTGTACAATGAGACCCTGTACCAAATACATAAAAAAGAAAAAAAAAAACAAGTATTCTCCCCTAGTGTTGCATGTCTATGCAGTTATATAGAAAGACAAAGAAAAGTAGGAAAGATTTTTAAAGGGTCTCAATTGTGTCCTCCAAGATTTAATATGTTAAATTCTCAATATCTACAATCTTTAGAAGAGATTAAATGAGAACAAATGAAATTATTGGGACTATGTCTAATTAAATATGACTGGTGTGCTTATAAGAAAAGATTACCTTGAAGGCTAAGCGAGGAGGAACTCAATTTTCAAGCAATCCTGAACAATTTAGCAAAAACCTGTCTCAAAAATAAATAAATACATACACAAAAACAAAAACAGATCTGGGGCTACAGTTCAGTAGCAGGGCTCTTGTCTACCATGCACGAAATGTTGAATTCTATGTATAGTACTAAAAAGCAAAACCCCCAAATAAACAAAGATATCATAGTACAAACATGAGTAAAAGACAGACCTTGTAGATTCATAGGAGAAGATAGTGTACTTAAGCCAAGGAGAGAGGACTTAAAAGTGAAACACACCCCTCCCACCAGTTTGTTCTCAAGAGTCTTGTTTTCAGAATCATGAGAACTGCATTTCTGTTGTCCAGGCCACCCTGTTTTCTGTGATGGAAGCTCTAGACAGTGAATCTCCAGGCTCCATTTTGCTACAGAGTATGTAGCTGGCAATAAGGTATAGATAGGAAGCTGAGGTATGACAAATTGATGACATATCAGCCTCGTAAGCCTGAAAATTTAACACATTCTCTGAATGTGTTTTTTTAAATTTAAAATTGGGTACCTTGGCAGAATTGAAATGCCTTTTCGAAATTCCTACGAATGACTCTTATTTTTTCTCTGGTGATCAACTTCTCAGACAGGGACTTCTTTATGCATAGAAGTAGATAAGGCAGAGGCCAACTGTTGGAATCAGAAAATAACATTTTTGTACTGTCAAATTCTGTGTCCTTGGCCAAGGTAGTTAACTCTGAACTTTTCCTTTCTTAAACTTTTCCTTTCTTAATTTGTCACCTCACAGTGATGATCCAGGTATGAAATGTATCCTGTGTGCATAGCATAATTGTTGTTGGATAAGTTGTAGATATTATTTTTATAATTGCAATATTTAAAAACAACTCTTCTATGGCATATGAAACATGCATTTGCTGGACTGAACTTATGAGTTCTCCAATAGGAGAATTTTAAGGCAAAGAACTGTATGTGTGTGTGTAACATGTTTTCATAGAGTAAATACCTATATAGTATCTTTCAGAACTCAAAACTGTTTGTTGGCTTCTAATGAAGTTATAAATTACCAGATCAGTGGGTGCTACCTTATTAGTTCTGAAAAGAAAAATAGATCTCACTGAATAGAGAGAAAAAATCCTGAGGTAGAAATAATTTAAAGAGATCACCCCTATAGAGATAGAAGTTAGGGAAATATAGTTATTGAAAATCCTTCTTCAATATTTCATATTTTAGACCTCTAGTCTTGTGATAATGTGGCCGAAGACAATAAATGTATTTTACATCTTACATCTAAAACAAGATCAAATATAGTTTTATGTCTTCAGAACCATAATTATTTCAGGCAAACTTGGACACTGAAGTTATGGCTGAGGTATACAGTCAGCAGAGGATTTTTTTCATCAGAAAGAACATAAAGAAAAAATACACCATGAGATGTTGACATTACTAATGTTAAATGAACAGAACCAAATTTTTACTACTGAAGATGCAGCTTCTAATTTTTGCGTTCAAGGGGCAGAGAGACATGCATGCGAGATTGACTCCTTAATGTCCTCATAACCAACAAAAATGATTCTGTTTGTGCTAGGAGGAAAGTAAGCCAAGAAAAAAAGGTCATTATGGTGTGTCTGCAGCTCTCAGTCCTAATATGTGAGTCTCATTTATAAGTAGAGAGAAAAATCAATAATCCTTTTAAGTTGCCTTGGATTCCAAGTGGAAAATACTTTAACTCACTACACTGTGGTGACTGCGAGCCACTATAAGATATTTCACAACCCTGTTTCATCAGGAACTCTCACTCTCTTCAATACCTTTTAACTGCATTGTTGATCTGGCTGGCAAACAAAATGAGTGCTGTCGCTGATTGCTGGAAGTTTAACTCTTTTATTCATCAATCTTTTTTTTTTCTATCATCTTCTTGATAGTGATTTTTGTTTTTATGTAAGTTGAAAACTGAAGTAGTTTAACAAGGAAGAGACAGGAGTGGTGATATCTGCCTGTAATCCCAGCATGGCTGAGGCAGGAGAATCACCACGAGTTCAAGATCATTTCTGAGTTCACAGTGAGTTCACAGTCAATCAGAACTATGTAATGATATTCACCTGCAATTCTTGCTGCTTAGGAGGTTGATATGGGAGAATATTTGAATCTGTAGGAATTTGAGGCCAATCTTGGCCTTAAATAGGTAAGGCCTTGTGAGGAAAACAGAAGCAGGGAGAGGGAGAGGGACCGACAGACAGAGAGACAGAGACAGTCACAAAAACAGAGAGAGAGAGAGAGAGAGAGAGAGAGAGAGAGAGAGAGAGAGAGAGAGAGAGAGAGAGAGAGAGAGAGAGAGAGAGAGAGAGAGAGAGATGGAGAGGGACACAATAGGAAGGGAAGCTGTCATACAGAATCAAGTGAATTCATGAGACAAAATGAAGTTAGGAGAAAAATCAATCAGACCTGTTCAAAGATGAGATGAAATTTTAAACTGGCCAGAGTCCAGATACCTTTGTGTTTTAACTATGGCACTTTCCTGAGAAAATTAATTATCTGATCAAGGCAAAAACACATAGTGTAGACTACTTTGAAAGTTGAAAAAGATTACTTTGACCAATAACAATTGCAAAGAGAGCAAGATGAGTAAAGAGGTAAAACACAGCATAAACCTCAGGTGCTTTAGATATAAAAACCAATAGTGCATTTATATTCCACAAAGCTTAGGTTCAAATCAGGTTCCTGCCCTGAAATATAGAGACTTAGTAAGAATGAATACCTGGATGAAAAAATTAATACTAGTAGTATGCCATACAATATGAGGACACTAGATACTGGGATTATATAAGTGCTGAAACTGTAGCCATGTGCCACCACACCCAGCTAGATCCTTACTTTTGACTTTGTTATCTACTTGAGATTGACTGTGAAAGTAGAAAGTAAATCTCGGGAGCAAGAACAGTATGATCCTCAGAGTTCAGAACTGCTAATTTTGAATTTCAAATTCTATCACTTTTCAGTTGTAAAATGAGAGCTATAATACTCTTTCCATAGTTAAGAAGGAGAATAGTAGCTCTATATTTATAGCAGTAAAATAACATCTTTTCTGTACTGATATGAGAAATCAATGAGTGAAACACATGCCTAGCACAGGCCTAGGTGGATGGTGAGTGCACTGTCAATGGTAGCTCCCACACTTATGATTTTTCTGACGTTGATCCTCATGTATTCATTCACCAAATTAAATAAAACATTAATGTGATTACTGTACTGGACATATAAACATACAGATCATGAAAGCTGCATCTTCAAAATGATTCTGGTCTACAGGAGAAAGCTAAATTAGACCAAACACTATGTTACAGATTCAGAGACAAAATGATGAAGCATATAATAGGTGGGAGAAGCAGATTGGAGAGGATCAAGGTTAGGATGGTATCTTGCTGAGAAGATAGTTGCCATTATTATTTGGATCCAGTGAAAGAATTTGTTTGCATGGACAAAATTGCCCAACTCCTGCTCACGATTATTCCAACCATTACCACTGGTAATTGACTATTCTCATGTATTCTTCCTTTGCATGTCTTTAATTTCTTATAAATTAGTGTTGTTCCTGAAACACTTAGCAATGACACAATACTGCCACAAGGCTCCCAGCTCTTCCCCAAGCATTTTAACACTAATTTTCTTTTTTACTTTTAGAAAACTCAGCTGGCCTGTGGGGAGATAATCTTGTTTTCCACTAGTTTAGGAGTTTATGCTAATTATATTTTAGGGCGAATGTATGGCAAACATGCAATAGTGGGCTGTTTTTCATTGAAAGCTCTAAAAGGCTCCCCATCATTATTTTAGGGTCTTGAAATCCATGGGAACTATTTTTTCAAAACTGATTAAATACACAGGCACACACATACACACACTCTCCGAGTTTGTGTTCAGATTTCTTTTTGTTAAGTACTATGTGAAACACACATAATTGTGCTCATATACATATATCAGGATATAAGTATTTTTCCTTAAAAAGAAAAACATTATTCTTGGACCATCTGCTATAAATTGAATATGTGATAGCAATGCTGAAATGTTTTTGCTTTACAACTTCTACTGAAATGGTGAGACTTTCCTGGAACAACATTTTGTGTTTGTTTTTAAAACAAACCACGGGTTTACTTTGTAAAAACTCATGAATGTTTTTTATGCATTCCATATCCTTTTCAGAGTTGCTTCTTGCCAAAGGAAACGTGAGTAAGGCCGCTCAGGAAGGCTTATGGTCAGCAAATAAGACACAATGGCTGTATCTCGTGTGGTGTTCAAAAAGAGAATGGGAAAATCTGAGGGGGTATTCTTGAGGGATCAGGTGATAAGTTTTCAACTCTAGTCAAGCGATAACTCAGATTTTACAAAACATTCCAGCTTTCATATTGCTAATAGTAACAAATTTAGCTCTAATCATCTGTAAAGAAAAGAAGAAATATAAGTCCCAGAACTTTTATGAAGCCCGGGGGGCAATACTAAAGGTGTTATTGACAAAGCACTTAAATAGATCTACTCCCTCTGGGTTCACTTGCGGGCTGAAATCGTTTAAGGTGTAGTAGACTCTGGGATTTTTTTTTTCTTTCCTTTAAGCATTTACAGTATTTGAAATAAAATATGTTTATGATCAAACCTCCAAGAATGGATTTCTGTAGTCTCTCCTCAGCTGCTTTGACTTCAGAATGCATTAGGGTTTACAGAGTGCTATGATTTTGGTGGTAATGCTGAACTTTGTAGATACACAAGACAAAGTGACAGGGTTGGGAAGGAATGTTGGTGCCAGGAATGGATGCTTAGATGCCAAAGTGTTAAAACACACAAAAGACAAAGGATGGATATCTTCTCCAAGCTGTATGAAGAGCAATTAACTCACAGTTATTCCTATTTTATACCTTCTTTTTTTAAACCTTAAGATTAATAGGTCTGATTTCCCTGCTTGTCTAATGTGAATATGAGCAGAATGCTAGTTACATTTCTCAGGTGTTTATTACGATTTAGCTAAAGGGAGCTAATTTTAGTAATTGGATAAAAAAGTTAATAAAAATGTGAATGAATTCATATTGAAAAACTTCTGGGGGCTGCAGAGGTAGCTCAGTAGAATAATCACCTACCTGGCAAGCACAAGGGTCTGAGTTCAATCCCTGGTTCCACTAAAGAGAGAGAGAGAGAGAGAGAGAGAGAGAGAGAGAGAGAGAGAGAGAGAAACTTCTGTAGCTTAAAAATTTTGAAGTCTTTTGGATCCAGATTTGTAGAGGATGCGGATGTCATTTGCACAATTTTGTGGCTTTATATGGAAAGAAATATTAATGATGTTGGCCATACTAAGTGAAGAATATCGTGTACCTCACTGTGTAGATGTGTGTTTTTTTCCAGACAAATTGGAAAGTCTGCACCTTCACTGGAATGTCTCTGCAGCCCAGCCAATGCCTGGCAAGTTTCAGAGAATGTTAAGGGACTCGTTTTACCATGGCTCTGTGTACTCCATCTTTTATGTGTACTAACATTCAACTTCTGTCCTCATTGCTGGACACAAGTATCTCATGAGCTTTGGCTCCAAACTTTTCATATTATGTAGTGAACACTTAATGATACACAGCCAGTTTGATCCTCAGTTAATATATTTTCAATAATTATTTGATAATATATATTGTTGTCACATCTAATATTAAAAATACAAACAAGTGTATCATCTGAATGCAGTTTTCATGTCTGAATATTTACTAAAGAGAAAAAGGCCATTCTAGATTAAAATTGGTATCGAAAATTCCCTTAAATGTTTCTACACTAAAAAGTCATCAATAATTGAAATGTAGAGAAGTTATTTCAGAAGAGAGGTACTTCAATAATTAATGATGACTTTAAAATTAGTAGTCATAAAAGGGTTACTAACATCCAATAATTACTGCAAGAATGTAGCACTTACAGAAATAAACTAAACTGTTTTTTATTTTTATTTGTAATTAGATGGTTTTAAAAAACACAATTTTCTCCCTTTTTGTGAAAATGAAACAGAAGCAAAAATTTCAAACAAAACATATTTAATTAATCTTAACTGTATATAAATTAATCCTTTATAGTTCTGAATTATGGTGCCTAAACATTTAAACAAGAGTTATAAGGGCCAGTGAAATAGCTCAGCAGATTAAAGTACCTGCAAGCAGGCACAGGGGCTGCAGGTTCGATCCCAGGCCTGCTGTACTGGCCCTGCCCCTATGGGATGCTGAGATGGCAGTTGAGACTGGGCGTGATGGTGCATGCCTGTAATCCTAGTTCTTGGGAGGCTGTAAACAGGAGGATCATTACGAGTCCAATTTAATAGTGAGACCCTGAACACCCTGAAGACTCTTCCCTAAAATTAAATAAAAAGAGTTTATAAAAATTATTTCTGTAAATATCCCTGTGTATTGAGCAATGAAGATGAGATTTGACCAACTTGTGCCTATTGGCTACAGAGCACCACTGGAAAATAGGAGAGAAAATGTTTTCTAGAATTATATTCAGTTTTGAATAAAACCATTAGGCTTATCATTACAATTATGATTATATCTCACATATGGCACTGGAGAATTAATGCATCATGTTTTGCTTTATTTTAATCCGACCACAGAAATTTCATCCTTCTGCCTTACTAATACTTTAGATTCCTTAGTTTAAAGCAGCTGACATTCAAGTGACTATGACTGAAGATATATTTCCAGAAATGGAAAATTTTATAGAAAGTATCATAAATTTGTCATTGATAGCATAAGTGTGAGTATTTATACACAGTTACACATAAATTATTTGTAGCAATAAAGCAGATAAGTGGTGTCTGTGTAGGTAGCTTGGTGGTCTAAGTGCCTACCTGGCAATTGCAAGGTCCAGGGTTTAATCCCCAAAGGCCATGCCAGCCACTGAAACTGGCATGGTGGCACATGCTTGCAGACTTTCTGGCTTGCATTACTGACCTTTGTGCTTCCCTAGTGTAGATACCTGATACAGACCTGCATGAGACATTGTTGTGGGAGCTAGGCCTCTAACTTGACTCACAGAAGACATTGCCATGGGCTCTGGGTCTTCAGCTAGACTCATGCAGGACATGGTGTAAGACCCTGGCCCTCATCTAGATTCTTAGGGTCTCTGGTGTGCAGACATAGCTCCCATACTTTTGCATTTGACTCTTTGGGTGAATATGGTAAAATAATGGCACATCGTATGTTCTGTTTTAATAGCTTTCCCTTGCAAACCTTGATAAAAACTGCAAACAGTAATCACTATAACCAATTTTAGAACATTTTCACTACTCCAAGAAGCATTCTCACAAGTAATTGTCATCTCCAATTCTTTGTACTGTCACCATCAAAAGCATTCACAGAATGGATAAAGAAGATATGGCATGTTCACATAATGGAGTATTATTCAGCCATAAAAAGAATAAATTTGAAGCTTTTATTGTAAATGGATGCAACCACAAGGGACCATACTCTTAAGTGCAATAAATTAAACCCAAATGTCCAAACATAATATTGTCTTCTTAATATGAGACACTAAAAGAGAAAATAAAATCTGAAGGATACAATACATACTAGGAAAAGGAATGAAACTGTTTGAAAGGAAGGAATTACTGAGTTGAGAAGGACAGGAGAGGGAGTGGGGAAAGATATATCTATGTATGTAAGCAGGATGGTTTGGACAACTATTCTGTGCATTTCTCCTGGTCTATGAAAAGGGACAGTTAACCCTTAATTTGTTTTGTCTTTTTTCAATTATTTTTTCTTTTTCTCTTTTCTTCTTTCTTACATTTTTTCTTTCTTTTTCCAATTTTGCAAGCTTATATTTGGTAATATGAGCAACTAATTTGAAGACAATACTATGCAATACAACAAATACCAAAGCAATCACAAATCTTTCTGTCTTTGAAATTTGTATATTCTGAACATTTCACAGAGTAGAATAGCACAATAGTTGGTCTTTTACAGTGAGCTTCTATAACGATATGTTTTCAAGGTTTATCTATTCAGTGGGATGAACTACTTGTTATTGCATTAACAATTAATATTTATTTTATAGATATATTACATATTGTTGATACATTTTTAGTTTGTAGGTATTTAAATTGTTTCCACCCGTTGACTATTATGCATAATGCTTCTATGACCATTTGTTTATAATATCTTGTATATGCATATGTTTTCATTTTTAATTATATATGTTAAAGGGGAATTATTTATGAAGTGCTAATTTTATGTTTAATATTTTCAGAAGCTGTCAAAATATTTTTTAAAGTGGCTGCAAAGTCTTGTATTCCCAACAACAATGTATTAATGTTTCTATTTTTTACTGTAATACTCAACTATTTCTATCTTTTATATTATAAGCATTCCAGTAAATATGAAATGGCGTGTCATTATAGTTTGCAAATGTGAAAAAATAAAGTGTGTTTTGATGTGCTTATTAACTATTCATGCAT
The DNA here is from genome assembly GCA_004027165.1 of Ctenomys sociabilis. NCBI lineage: Eukaryota > Metazoa > Chordata > Mammalia > Rodentia > Ctenomyidae > Ctenomys > Ctenomys sociabilis. Next base: position 26,763 of record PVKA01016716.1, on the reverse strand, counting down.
TTTTTTGGTGAATTAAATGTATCAAAATCTACCCATTCCTCTTAACCATAGGAACTGGCATGGAGATGCTCAGAACTCTGGAGATCCGAACCAAGGGACCAGCATCTGGCACAGAAATGCTCAGGATGCTGAGTAACTAGCTTAGCTAAAGGACTCCAGGTATCTGGCCCATCACCCTACATGAAGTGAAGCATTTGGACCCTGGCAATTGGCCTCACCAGAAGCAACAGGGTAAATGTACTCTAACAAGGGGAAACATTTGGAATACAGATCCCTAGTTATGATTAGTTCTGTTATATAACTATAGACTTTGCTCCTGTGGTCCAAAGTACAAAGTCAACAGCTGCCACAGTGTGTCAGTTTCTAAATTTGCTTGATATTATTGTTATTGCTTATTGTCCCATTGTAGCTAGTATATCAAGAAGTAAAATATTTCCATGAGGAAAACAATTAAAGAAATTCATGACCACCAAACGAACCCTACAAAAAGTACTAAAAGATATTCTAGAAATAGATCAAAATGGTCACAATTCCAAAAACAACAACACAAAGAAATCACCTTAATAAGGTGAGCAAGAATTATAGGAAGAACCTTGGGGGGGGGCTCAGATGAAGATCCAGCCCCTGGCCTTAGCTTCCCTCTCTGTACAAAGAATTGTACACAGTGATTGACAGGGTCACTGCAGCACCATGGTCCTGTGACTTGCGGTGTGTTACAAGCGACCACTTGTGTGGTCATGTGGCATGTAAGCTAAATGCTTTGGTCTGTTCAGAACACACTATGAACTTTTTTCCAAAGACAGGTTGTGGTAAATAGTATTTTGATTATGAAAATTAGTTTCTTTGAAGCTTTAGCTAGAGGTATAGCAATAGTGTGGTGTTTCCCAAAAATATCATGATGTCAAATAAATATTTTTCTAACAAAAATCATTTTTGTAAAAGCTGTTTTTATGCAACTTGTGATAATAAATGTCATCTTTATTTTAGAAAAAAGAATAAGGTGAGCAATTAAATGCAGAGGAATAGTAAGGAGCAAACAACAGCAACATAGAATGAGAAAGATAAGCCAATACATATCAATTACAATCACCAATGTAAATGGCCTCAGTTCACCAATTAAAACAGACTGGCAGAGTGGATTATCAAGCAAACTCCAGCCATATGCTGTACATAAGAAACTCATGTAACTCAAAAGGGAATGCATAGGCTGATAATTGGAGGATGGAAAATAGTACTCCATAGGCCAGGAACTCAAAAAAAAAAAAAAAAAAAAAAAAAAAAAAAAAAAAAAAAAAAAAAAAAAAAAAAAAAAAAAAAAAAAAAAGCAGGAATAGCTATTTTGTTAGCAGATAATATGAGTGTCAAACAAAAAATGGCAGATACAGAAGGTCACTATACATTGGTTTTGGGAAAGCTTCAAGAGAGGGAAATAAAAACACTAAATATCTGTGCACTGAATATGGGATCACCAAATATATAAGACAAATTTTAGAGGATTTGAAAAATCTCATTAACCAATGGCACAATCAAAGAGATAGGTTAAGTAAACAAAAAATTAGCAAAGAGGTAGCAGAACTAAACCAAACCTCTGAACAAATAGAGTCAGTGGACACTTATAGGGCATTTCCTCCCTAAATATCTGAATACACATTCTTTTCTGTTGCACATGGGATTATTTTCTCAAATAGACCATGTACTAGTCCATAGATCATGCTTAAGTAAATGCAAGATAATTGAAATTAACCTATAGATATTGTCTGAGCATAGTGCAGTGAAACTGGACATTAATGACACAGGAAAATCCAAAAACTTTATAAACACATGGAAATTAAGTAACATCCTCCTCTGTAATCAATGGGTCATAGATGAAATTATATAAGAAATTAAACAATATCTCTAATCAAATGAAAATTCAAACACAACTTATTGGAATTTGTGGGATGCAATGAAAGCAGTTCTCAGAAGGAAATATATAGTTGTGAATTCATACATTAGAAAAACAAAATGAGAACAAATAAATACCCTAATGATGCACATTCAACTTGTAGGAAAAGAACAAGTCCAGTCTAAAGTTCAAAGAAGGAAGGAAATTATAAAGATCAGGGCAGAAATTAATGAATGCAATTGAGACCAAAAACAATACAAACAATAAAGAGTTATTTTTTGGAAACATTAAGTAAAATTGATAAACACCTGCTCAACCTCATCAAAATAAGAAAAAAAACCCCTTAAATTCAGGCAATAAGGAGTAAAAAGGGTGAAATTACTACAGGTTCTGTGGAAACTCAGAAGATTACCAATTCCTACTTTGAAAATATTTAGTCACATAGGATGGGAAACAGAAGAAATAGACAGGCTCTTAGATATGTATGAATTAATAAAACTAAATCAAGAAGATACAAAAGTTCTGAATAATCCAATATCAGTTAATGAAATGGAAAATGTAATAAAACCTTACCAACGAAGAAAAGCCCAGGTCCCAATGGATTCACAGTTGAATTCTACAAGAACTTTAGAGAAGATTTAATTCTAATACTCCTCAAACTCTTCAATGAAATTGAAAAGAAAGCAATTCTCACTAACTCATTTCTGGAGGCAAATATTACACCGACACCAAAACCAGAGAATGACCAAATCAAAAAAGAGAACTATAGACAAATCTCCATAATGAACATAAATGCAAAAATCCTCAATAGTATGCTAGCAACTGGATGCAGCAAGTCATCAGGAAGACTATACATTATGACCAGGTGAGATTGAACCCAGGGATGCAGGTATGGTTCAACATAAGCAGATCTATAGATGCAGTACACCATATTAACAGAGCCAAAACAGAAAACCGCATGATAATCTCAATTGATGAAGAAAAAGCTTTTGATAAAATCCAACTGTCTTTCATGACAAAATTCCTACAGAAAACTGGCATATATGGTTTTTACCTCTATCTTCTAAAAGCTATCTATGACAAACCAACAACCAACATCACTTTAAATGGACAAACCTGAAAGTGCTCACTCTAATGTAAGGTACAAAATAAGGATGTCCACTATCAACACTTCTATTCGATATAGTTCTGGAAACAGCCAGAGCCATTAGACAAGAGAGAAAAATAAAAAAAATGCACATGGATATGGCCCACTTTTCTTCACTCTTTGGTTTATTAGCAGACATTTAGGCTCTTTCTCACTTATGGCTACTACAGATAGAACTGCGATGAACTTTTGTGTGCAGGTTTTTGTGTGAGTGTAAGTTTTAATTCCTATGAATGTCCAGATTATAACTACTGGACTGTATTCCAAATGTATATTCAATTTTTGAAAAAAAAACTTCTGGGGCTGGGGTACAGGTCTGTGGTGGAGCATTTGCCAAATGTGTGTGAGGACCAGGTTCAATCCTGGAACTGCAAGAAATTGAACTAAAGAAAAGAGTAAAACTAAAAAAAAAAATCTGAAAGCAAGTTAAAATATCATTATTTTTTTTCTTCAGAACTGGGGATTGAATTCAGGCCCTCGTGCTTGCCAGGCAAGTGCTTATTTTACTGAATTATCTCCTTGGTCCCCAAAATGTCATTATTCTCAGATGACATGATACTCCACATGAAAGGCTCACAAAAGACTCCTAGAATTAATAAACAATTGAGTAGTATATCAGAATACAAAGTCAACACCCCAAAAATCAATAGCATGCTTTTACACAAATAACAAACTTGCTGAGAGAGAAATTAGAGAAGCAATGGCCTTCACAATAGCATCAAAATGAAATACATATGAATTAATCTAACAAAGGAAGTAAAAGATCTATATAATGAAAATTGCAATATTCTGAAAAAAAGAGATTGAAGAGGAATTTAGACAATGGAAAGTTATTTCTGGATCATGGATAGGAAGAAGTAGCATTGTGAAAATGCCTATACTTCCAAAACTTTACCACAGAGATCTAGAGAAAGCATTCCTAAAATTCATTGGAAACTGGAACAGATCTAGAATAGCAAAAGCAATGCTAGGTAACAAAGCAAAGGCAGGAGACATCAAAATTTCTGACTTGAAATTATACTGCAATGCTACTGTAATGAAATGAACATGATACCGGCAAAACACCAGGCCCAAGAATCAATGGAACAGATCAGAAGATACAGACAGAACTACAAACACACTCAGCCACCTCATTTTTGACAGAAAGGCCAAACATGTTCACTGAAGAAACACAGCATCTCTAACAAATGGTGCTGGAAAAACTTGTTTTCTATATGCTGAAAACTCAAACTAGATCAAGGTGTACTACCATGCACTAAAATAAAGTCAGAATGAATTAAAAATCTAAACATTAAACCAGAAACACTAAATCTACTGGAAGAGAAAGTAGGTAGAAATCTTGAAGACAAAAGAGTAGGCAGAGAGTTCATAAAAAAGAAAACAACAAAATAACTGGAAGGAAATACTTCAAAGAATTAACAACTGGGATCTCATTTTGTTGAAAAAATATTTCAGTAAAAAGAAATCACCAACAGAGTGACAAGAAAACTTACAAGCTGGGAAAATATCTTAACCAACATTCACTCAGACAAGGACTTCTATCTAGAATATATAAAGAACTAAAACCAAATCAAGCCCCAAAATTCAAAGACCCAATCCAAAAGTGGACAGCACTCAGAAGAAGAATAAAATGGAAAATAAATATATGAAAAAATATTCAACAGCACTGGTCATTCAAAATATGCAAATTAAAACAACACTGAGGTTTCATCACACCACATGAAGAATGGCTATCATAAATAAATCATTTAATACCAAATGCTGGAGAGGTTGTGGGGAAAAGGAACCCTTCTCCACTGTTGGTGGGAGTGTAGACTGGTATAACCACTGCGGAAATCAGTGTGGAGACTTCTCAAAAACTAGAATTAGAAGTCCCATTCCACCCAGCTGTTTTCTTCCTTGGCATTTTTCCAGAAAAACTGAATATACGTGCATCTATCTTTATAGCAGCATAACTTCTCATAGATAAATCTTGGAAAGAATCCAAAGGCCTATCAACTGAGGAATGAATAAAATAGATATGTTTTTAAAAATATTTTTTTATAATGGAGTAGTATTCAGCTATAAATAAAGATAAAAGTGAGGCTTTTATAGGCAATGAATGCAATTAGAGGCTATACTCATGACTGAAATAAACCATACCCACATGTGTAGACATCACATTGTCTTAAGAATCTGAATAAATTTAATCTGAATGGCATCATGGTTGTAGTAAAAGGAAAAAATGAGGTAAAGGAATAAACAACTAGGATGAGAGAAAGGCAAGAAGAAAGGAAAAAAAGAAGGGGAAAATCACATATTGATATGCACAGGATAGCTAAGATGATTGCACTGTTAATTGCTACCAGATGCTTGAATGTATCAGTTGATGTTTAAAAGTTTTACTTGTCCAATATTACTTGCTTATATTTGCTAATCTGAATAATGCAATGGAGACAACAGTGTGCAATATATCAACCACTGTTGAATACCTATTATTATTTTGAATTAATGTATCACTTCTAATGTCTTATCTATTATTTTTCTATTCTTTTAAAAAATAAATAAATGTATCAAAATCCTTCATCCATTATTTTAATTGGGCTATTTGTATTTTGTTGAATTATAAGTATTCATTATACCATTTTGGATACAAGTTTCATTCACAGTTACAAGAAAAGTCCAAAGACTTAAAAATGACTTTAATAAAATAAGTGTGTTACTGATACATTGAAAACCACAAACATTGAAATAAAATAAGTCCAAATTTATCAAAGCTGTGATGTTTATAAATTGAAAAAACTTCATGTATGGGTGTGGAAACCTTAGGGCTGTATTCACCCAAGATCATAATATCTGTGATCAGAGACAGTTTTATTTTCTTCCTTCCAGTCCAGGTTTCAGATGTCTTTCATTACTTCTGGCTACCTAATTACCTAGATGTTTCTTTTGTTTTGTGGTCCTTTACTGTGCCTCAATGTATCATCATTGTGATATGAAACAATTGCCAAATATTTTTATAATTTTAATTATTAAATAAATGATCTGGAGAAAATGCTTTTCACACAGAGATAGTGAAAAGGAAAGACTGTGTAAGAGAAATTTTTCCTTTAAAACTTGAGGGGCCATTTTTTTCTTTTTGAGCTGTTACACTAGACAGACTATACCATATTTACACATGTGGTCCTGATTTATTTCACTTATGAGTATATCTGCAAATGGCATCCACTTAAATATAAAGGCTTATAGTTCATCATTCTTTACAGCTGGGTAATACTCCACTGATACCACATATTTTTCATCCATTCCTCAGGCGACAGGCATTTTGGTTGTTTCCAACACTTGGCTACCAAAAATTGTGCTGCTATAAACATAGGTGCACATATATCACTATGATATGATGTTTTCAGTTCTTTTGGGAAAATTCCCAGTAGGGAGATAGCTGATTCAAATAGGATTTCCAGCCCTAGTTCGTTAAGGAGTCTCCACACTAATTTCCATAATGTTTGTACAGTCTACATTCCCACCAGCAGTGGAGAAGCGTTCCTTTTTCCTCCATAGCCTCTGGAACATTTGTTGTTAAATGGCAATGGAGTGCCCATCTGTGACAAAACTAGGCAGAAAAAGGCCAACTTCTTGGTTATTTTGAAATATCTCTGGCAGTCTTTGAATAAATGAAGAACCATTTGTATCTGTATATAATGAGATAGATATACAGCTCCTTTCTCTTAATTTAATGAGGAGAAAGATTTGTCCTAAAAGTTATGTCTGCATCTTTCACTATGAATAACTCCTACAAATACAGCAATATGCAATGTATTAATTTTTATAACTGTCCTATTGACCTGACTTGAAACTGTGGTGTTGCTATTTATTTTTCAATAAAATTAATAGTAAAAAACACTTGAGGAGCTGGGGAGATATCTCAGTGGCATAAACACTTGCCTGGCAAGCACAAGTTCCCTTATTCTTCTGAAACTTCTTAGTTCTATAACCACTTCAGGGCTTTGTGAATACTTTCCTCACCCCTAAAAACATGCAGAATGCCTACCTGCCCCCCCCCCCTTTCCAAGCTTCATGAGGTGAAGATCATGACCTACTCTTCTAAATGATGATCTCAGCCTGCTAGTTAATCAGAAGAACTGCCTGGCTGCTCTACATCCCTTTTGTGCCTCCTTCATACCTCCTGCTTGTCCATCATATAAAAGCTCTAGACCACCAGAGGTGGGGCCTGAGACTCTAGGAGTGATCCTGAGCAGAGCCCATCAGCATAAATAAATCTGCCTCTGAACTCTGCTGTCATTTTGATGTCTCTGCTTGCTGCTGCAAGAGCTCTTGGTAAGGTCCAGAAATTTGTGTTTTCACAGATTTTTCAGATTTATGAACTTGACTCATGTGATAGCTAAGATAATGGAAAGTATTTGCCTGCGATGACACGCATCATGTGAGAAATTTGTGTCTGAATTTTTCATTTTCTGTCTTGACCTCAAAAGAGCGGTTTGGAAGAGTAGTCTGCAAGAGTGGCCTGCAAGCTTTGTTGGTATTTGCAACACAGGCCTTTAAGCTCTGAGAATTAAGTACAGTAGAGAGGTAAAGAAAGATTTGACTTTAAGACCACAATAAGCTATTTTTGTTGAATTTTTTTGTTTTTGTTGAATTTTAAATGTGAAATAATTTTAAACTTAAGGAAACCAGAAGAACAATGCAAAGAACACTTGTAAAACTTTTATTTAAATCCAATAATTTTTAGAAAAGCATTTTTAACTCTTTACTCTCTCTTTTTCTGTTTTGAATATTTCAAAAGATGCTAATGTGATAGTCCAGATTCCCTAAATTTTCATTGTTTCTTAAAAACAACAGGGCTCTCCTTTAAAACATTTATATACTCAATAAAGTAAGTGAATTGACATTAACGGAGCAGTTATCTAATCTCCAACGGCTGGGAAGATAGCTCAGTGGAATAAGACCCTGCCTGGCAAATGCAAGGTCCTAAATTCAATCCCCTGGCACCCCCCCAAAAATAAAAAGAATAAAAAAATCTAATTTCCAGGTCTTCTAATTTAAGCAAATAACAAATTAAAATAAAAAGACTTTTCTGATTCTTGAACAAATATAGAATCACACAGGACATTTTGAGAATGACCCTGTAGACTCTTAACCTTTCACGGCCCCTTGACAATGAGAAGAGGATACATTTTTTTTCTTTGATTTTAAAAACTCATTCTTCTATTGTGATGCATATTTTTGTTCTCAGTGCGTCCCAGTCGTTGTCATAACATGTTTCACCACTGAGGCTGTTCAAGTCCATACATCTGGGTACATCTGCTCACTGCTGCCCAAGTCAAAGGAAGCCATTTATTTTGGTGAAGAGGAAGCAGGCTTTATTGAAAGCTAATCTGAGGACAGCTTGGTAGCCTTGCTAGGTTCCAGTCACCCTTTCCCCATATCCAGGTATGCAAGAGTCATTTACAGTCAGGAGCGCAGGGGAGAGTAAATACAATGAAATGCCGCAAATCTCCAGGCTTGCTGGTGGTCCCAGCCATCCTTTCTATCCTGCAGAAACTGAACTGGATCCCAGTTTTCTGAGGCCCATATTTTACTCATTCATCAGGGTGAACAGAGGAGCGGGTGCTGTTTATGCTCAAAGTCTGAGGAAGTTCAGGAAAGCTTCTTGTCTCTAAAGAAAAAAATTAAACTTTTTGAAGATCCAGTTTTACTTACTAATTATAGTGTGAAGTTTTACAATTTGTAATCCAATTAAAAACCACAATTTAAAACATAACTTCTCGGAGTTTTTCCTTTTGGTATTAATAAGTATCTTGAACTTACTAATTTAACACTTCAAATAAAAAGTATTATTAAGGAGATACTTTGGGACGAAACAGATATCTTCTCTTCAAACATTGCCTGATTGTAGTATTTGATTACTTTTCAGATGCCTGCTGAATGGTGAGTTTCTAACTTTTCCATTTCTTCATACACAGTCCACAATAAGGCAGAAATCTCTCTTCCTCCTTATTTTATTTAAGGGATTATAGTACAATATTATCATTACTCATTTTTTTATTACTCATTTTGATACTAAACTTTCTCTCCCCATCCCTCTCTTTTTGTGGATTAAACTCAGGACCTTGTGCTTGCCAGGGAAGCACTTATTCCACTGAGCCATCTCCCAGCCCCTAAATTTTCTCTAGTTCAATAAGTAGGGCCCCTTTAGGCCTACTTCTTTATTATTTTGTAATATCTCTAGCAATCCTTGAATAAATATTATTTTTACATATTGCAGGGATAAGATGCTATATGTTAATTTTATGATTTCCTAGTCTACACTTTGGCTATAGAAACTATAATCTGTGAACCAGGTATATTTATTACTGTCACTTTGCTGTTGTTTGTAGGGCTTCCTAAAAGGCAGCTAGAAAATGCATACATGCATTCATCAACTCATCAACACTCCTACTTAAGTATTTATATATATATATTAAAGGTGGTACATTCATACTAAGACTTCCAATTTACCATATGCATTCTTCCTTTCCATATTTGTTCCTTTGTAGTGGAATTCTCACCTAGAGGACCTGATACTGAGGCTCTTGCCAGAAAGTAGTGTTTATCCCTGCCAGCACCAACTGTGTGGTTTTGCATCCAAAGGCTGAGCCCTGAGCATGGTCGAGTTTAATCTAATTTTTTAAATGTATTGGTACAGGTTCTTACCGTTCAGTTTGGGCTCTTAGTGATCCTCCTGGTTTCAGTCTCCCCAGTCTAGGATTACTCATGTGCAACACTACGCCTGATTTGGTGGTTGGCTCAGTGTATCTGGGTACAGGGCCTGCATGGCATGTGGTGCCAGGGATCAAGCCCTGGTCCCTGCACCTGCCTAAGCAGGCAGGTAGCCTTATTAGGTACAATCTATGTTACAGAGCTGTTTTGGAACTACACCATGTACATAGGAACTAATCATGGTTCATTGTCTTCCTTTGTTCTGAGAAGGCCCCCACTGCATTTCTTTGGGCTGGGCCTGGCCACATTCCTTTGGAAGGAGGTCTGCCACAACTTATTTTCCAAACATTAGAAGCCACTGCCCATTTTGAATTAATTTACTTAATAAAGGCATTATTTGCTTAATCCTTTTATCTTTAATCCCTTAAAATTGTAGGTCACTTTCTTGGTGTCAGAGTTGTAAAATATGCTAGATGCACCATGAAGTTCTTCTCCAGCTCAGAAGCCACCAACTAATCCTACTGAGCAGCTGGATTCCTCCAGGAGAAGGGAAAGGCTGAGGTGGGCTGTTTGAAGAGGTCTTTCTCACATAGATCTGTGGGAGAAATTATCTTGACATGAAGAAAGTGAGAAAAACAAGACTGAATCCTACCGTTTTTCAGGAGATTTCTCTTTAAAGTGAATAAGATTAATAAGCCCTGACAAGAACTGGCAACCTGGTGATTCTATTAAGAAGATCCAAGGACAGGTTTTCAAATAGTTACTGGGCCCCACTTCAAGTTCTTGAGTAGGAAAGTCCATTGCACAAAGTCTTGACATGAAATCAAGACACAGGAACATTGGGTTGATGTTGCAAATGGGAGGAAGGCTACGAGTGACCAAGAAGAAGGAAAGCTGGAGTTAGACGTAAAATCAGTTATGGCAAATAAAGTACTATTTCATGAATGCTCAAGCTTAAGGATTGAGATTATAGGCATCATATATGGAAATGGTACAAGATAACCACTCAACAGAAATTAAATATTAAAGTATAATTTTAAACCTTAAAAGCCATATAATGAAAAATTTATGTGAACAATTAAAGAATTAATGAAATCATTAATTACTTGTCATACCCTGGAGTAACTGGGACATTATTGTATTTAACGTCAAATTCTTTTTTTGAAAAGATAAATCAAAACTTTAAAATGTGCATTTATTTGGAAAGCTTTTCATGTTTTATTTCAAATTTAAGTGGTACATTATATAAAAAGTTCTCATGATATCTTCTGTCTTTTCAACAATTTCTGCATGCACAAGTATTTCTTTATCTTTCGTAAATCATAACCCTAGACTGAGCTCTCAATTGGGAATCACCACCATTGACATCACCTTGATAAATGCTCCATACTATGCACATCTCCCTTGCATCTGTCAACATCAGCAACAGGCACTGGTTGTTAAATCTATTTTGGTGATACAAGCTTCTCCTCTGCTTTGCTTGTCATGGCAGATTATCTTGGCCCTGATTTTGCTGACACTCACTTTTCCATTTCATTCTGCACAATGCACATACAATGTGCTTCATTCAGACTTTTTAGCAGTTACAGGATTTAAATCACAAAAAATATGAAAAAGTATGTTTGTATCCTATTACTTTGACCTAACCTTGCAGATAAACTCCCTGTCGCTCTAAGTGGCCTCCTTGTTTTCCAGAACCTCCCTTCCCTTACTCGTGAAGCTCCCTTGTGGATGATGATGTTTTGCTTGTTGAAACTCCAGCTGGCCGGCAGGACCTTCCCTAAGCCATGTTTTCTGAAAGGACATTCCCAGATATTTTCCATGTGAATTAATTTCTTTTTGCAGTCTTCACATTGTGACTTATATCAGTAAGAAAGCACTGAGCTCCCCTATTTTCTGGATCACAGTTATTTGGAGAAATAACTATAGGAAAGCAAATCCCAAAGTTTTCAGAGGAAAAGTAAACATGGTCACTTGATATGTCATTGGAAAAGAGGACTGACTTTTGTGTCCTCTAACAAATGGCTTTGATAAGAGGAAATGTCCAGGAAGGACTTAGAAAAACACAAACATGACTGCACAAATTCAAGAGTGGATGTAAGAGGCCAAAGTGTTCTGTAAAGAGCTAGTTAGAAATTAACTTTGTTCTGTGGGTTATGGACACTGCTGCATCTACCAGTTTATATCACTATAGTATGAAAAGAGCTAAAGACATAATATAAATGAATATATGTGGTATGGCAGCTGTGTTTCAATAATTTTAACTTATGTAAATGCTGAGCAGAATTTCACACATGTACTGATTTGGGGTCCCTTAGATTAGAAAATAAAGCTTCAGATGACTTTTCCCTAAGAATTGTTTCCATGTTATTGTATTCAATATTTCTCCATCACTGCAATCAGTTTCCAGTTTTCCACTGAATAGTTTCATTACACGTCTCATAGATACTTCACAATCACCATGACTAATCTAAATTAATTTTGTTACCCATGACAAGAGTCCCCATCAATTCATATCACAAATTACATGTTTTCATTAGTCCTTGTGACACTTAAGCTTAGTGATTAAGCTTAACTGTCGCATTCATTGGCTTGGGAACTATGTAGCGGATTAGCAGAGGCCAATCCTGGGTAGACCAGGAGGACCAAGAAAGTTGAACCTTTTATAATGCATCTCGCCCCTGGCTGCTCCTCGCTGGTGGTACTCCCAGGGCCTACTGTTGAGAAGTTATGAAATAAAAAGCTTTGCTTTGCCTCATCCCTTCTGTTGCCTTAGAGCCACTCAAGCATGGACTAAATCCTCTGAAATTGGAAGTCAAGGAATCTCCTCATCTAAGCTCTGTGTGTTGCGTAGTTTGTTCCCACAATGAGAAAAACCAATAACCTAACTTCTAATTCTATGTACTTCTTTACTTACTTATGCTTAATAAGTGTACAAGTGCTCTCAGTTTCAGTAATTATTGTTTATTGGTTTTATTATTATTAATTTTTGTCAGGAGAGAATTACCCATACACTTCTTATTTCTACACTTACAAGCAGAGACATTCACAATTTGTCTGTCTTTTCCAGGAGGTATGTGTGGCAAAAAGAATTGCAAGATAATGACAGGATCTTTCCTTGTAAGAAGTGGACTTGTTTGCTTATTGTCAAGTATGATAAGGATAAAGTCTTCCTCCAGGGTGAATGTTAAGCAGGTTTCCTTGTAGCCCATCTCAAACAATTGCAGATTTCTGATTGAATTTTTTAGTTGTGACACAAACCCATTGTATAAGCAGTATGCACTTGGCTCACCCGTACCATGACCTAGATCTACCGGCCAACAGAAACCTGGAGATCTTCCTGCCTGCTGTGCCACAAGTAATCGATGTCTTGGTTCTGGCCAGGATTCTCTTGTTTGCAGGCAACATCTGTGAGACTGTGACCCGTGAACTTGCTGGTTTACAAATATGGGGAATCTCCTCACAGTTCTTGTAAGTTTTGCATAACTTTTATTGAACGCTACAGTGGTAAGTAATTTACATGCATTCTCATTATTTTGAGAGCTAGATGATATACTTTCCATTTTAGTTTTGTTCTCTTTCATTATAGAAATGTTTTCTTCTAAATTTCTGACACATAACTGATCCTATTTCTCAAGAGCCATAACTTATACTTTCTTCAAGCAAGCATAAAATTTCTCTTTAGAATTTGTAACACAATCTCAGGGAAAAGTCCTTGGACTGCACTCACTTAAGAAAAATTAAAAACATCAGTGAAGGTTGGATTGGGATGGGTACCACAGAGAACACAACGGTATTCCTGTACCCAACAATGTTATGGCCTCTTTGACTCATGTTGTCTTACACTATGTTTACTTTGAAATAAAGAGGGGAGGGTTTGATTATTTGGAAAAGAAGATCTGAAAGATATTTAAGGAAGAAATTGAGTAGAGAAAATAAGGTATGTATGTACAATCTTATGTAATAATAAGAGAATAATATTTGTGCAGTTCAAAGCCATTATCATGGAGGAGGGGCAGGGGCAAGGGCAAGTTCCTGAATTTGATTCAGTAACAAAAAAAAAGAAAAGGAGAAAATCAGTGACCAGAAAAGCTCAGTGTTTCTTCTGAAACCTGATAAAGAGTGTTCTGAGCACTTGGGCATTGCAGCAACATTGAGCCAACTCTAACCTACCTTTTAAGTATTGATAGTAGATGGGAGATGTACTTCAGTGGTAGAACACTTGCCTTGCATGTGTGAATCTTTGAGCTGACACACCAGTACTGCCAAAGAATGCTGCTAAAAGGATAATTGCAAACTTTAACACAGTTTGGTTACCATGTTTAATATTAGTAGTGTGACATTCTCAATTAATGCGATCCAAGAAAGACCTAGTCTTTTAGCATGAATACGTTTACTATGTCCAATCTCTGCTTTGCTGGACTTGCTTCAAAAGGCAGGATAACTAATTGGAATAGGCAGTAAAATTCTGAGGAACTTTCTGAAAAAATATTATAATTTAGAATAGAAAGCTAGGGAAGAAAAATCTTGCTATTGTAGTTTGCTAGAGATGCCATAATAAAATTCTATTATCAGAGGCTTAAACAACAGAATTTATTGCTCACAGTTCTGAAAGTTTAAAGTCAAGGATTAATATGTTGCTAGGTTTGTTTTCTTCTGAGGCATTTCTTCTTGGTTAGGAGATAGCCACCTTCTTGTTGTGTCTTTCCATAGCTTTTGTTCATGTGCTTTTAAATCACTAGTATTTCTACACGTTCAACTCTTTTCTTTTTATGAGGAGTTATAAAAATTAGGGTTAGGTCCCACCTAAATAATGCCTTCACTTTAAATTTATTACTTGCTTTAAAAGGCCCATGTTCAAATACAGTCACATTGTGAGGTACTAGGGTGAGGGGTTCATCTAAGAATCTTGAAGGGGCATAGCTCTGCCCCTAACATTTGTTGACTGGCAATCAGAAAAAAAGAGACTGACTTTTGAGAAGAGGACTGCTGAAAGAGCATAGTGCTCAATGCAGAAGCAACACTTGATCATTTGTGTGTGTGTGTGTGTGTGTGTGTGTGTGTGTGTATAAAAAACAGGGAAACATAGCACCATCAGGTATATATTTTCAGTTTTTATGTTTTATTATTACACATTTGCAGTACATAATTATTCACTTCTTGTGGGGAATTGATACATGTGCATAACACATCTTAATTTATTTTTCATCATCTTTTTCATGTGTCTCTCTTCCTCCCCTCCCTTTCTGTTTTTCTTTCTTTTCTTTATTTATTTTTTTGTATTTAGGTCTACAGGGTCTCACTACACATATAGGACTTGTAGTGATCTTCCTATTTTCAGCCTCCCAAGCACTAGGATTATAGATAGGCACGTGCCGCCACTATACCCAGTCTCAAGCACTGTCTCAGAATGCCCCTGGGATTGGGTCTGGCTCAGCTTATGGCGCTGGGGATCGAACCCTGGTCCTTGAGCTCTGCCTAAGCAAGCTCTTTAGTCCGCTGAGCTATTGGCTGGCCTCCTTCCTCCCATTCCTTTTTTTTGTCCTTTTCCTTTTTGGAAAATATTGATCTCTATATTTCCCATTATCTCCTTTTTATTTGTCTTTCTATTTTGAGTTTCTCGTATTTGACAAACCATATATCTAAGATTGTGTGAAGGGATTCATTATTTCTGTGATGTTTCAGTTGAAAAATCTTAGAGTGTTTCTAGGCATGTTGAAGCTGTGTCAATAACTGCCAATAACTATCAGTTTAGGTCCTGGTGAAATTAGAAAGTAAATGTGAAATGAAAAAATTGTGAAAGAAACAACTATGTTGACTAATTTAAGTCTTAACCTACTACAGAAGCATTCTTCAGGTTTTTTTTTTTTTTTTTTTTTTTTTTTTTTTTTTTTTTTTTTTTTTTTTTTTTTTTTTTT
>PVKA01016716.1:0-11014 GCA_004027165.1 Ctenomys sociabilis | reverse complement strand
AGAAATGCACAGTTGTCTCCACTATAATGATACTGCACCTAGTGGTACTGCATCTTCTGTACAGGTGTAAGCTTTGTAAGCGAACAGGTAAGAGTGGATCTGAGGAAAGGTCTCTGTTCCTGGCTCCTGCTTTCTCACTGAATCTTGTCTCCATCCTTCTCGACTCTTCCTCCTGAGAGACTGATCTGTGCAGCTTACATCAGTGAACTCTCTTATCCTCTAATTTGCAAGTTGTTTTGTACAGGAAGAGCACTGAGGAAAATATGAAGGAGAAATGAGAGTGAGTTGGATTATTTATTTCCTAGTTTCATTCAAGGGAGGTGTTTTGGACTGATGACTGTTAGTGAGACCCTTTGGATCTTGAGAATTCTGATTTCTCTTAATACTTATCTTCACCAATAATAACACAATACTCACTCATTATGTTCTTGTTTTGTTTATGTACATGTGCTTTTGTAAGTAGATTTTATTAAAATCTTGAATTACTGTAATTTGAATACATTTTCTACTGGGATTCTAACTCATTTGGAGGAATTGATTTTGTAATAGGACATGTGTAAGAAGTCATCTCAGAATAAGAGAAAAGATATATTCTCTGGACTTGCCCTGTGGTAAGATTCTATTTTTATATTTTGCATTTTGTCTTGGTCCTCAATTCAGAACAGATTTTTAAAAATGATATGAGTATTAAGCTTGCCAGTAACATTTCAGAGCTCCAGGAGTATTACAATTGGAAACACAATATGTTTAAGTATCCAAGAAAGTATGAATTGCACCACTAAGAAGTACTTAAACACACTTTATTCTTTTATCTTGATGACATGTGTTGCTTCATATTGGAAGGCTTGTAGAGAAAATTCTGAAGAAGGGACTTATAATTTGTATCCCAAATTTCCTTCAAAACCCACTTATAAAAAGCTTTGTCTCCAGCATGATAATTTTGGAAGTGAGTGAAATCTTTAGGAGGTGGGCCTCATGGGAAATCATAGGTCACTGGGGGTGTAACCTTGGAAGGCTTTGTACAGTACAGCCCCTCCTGTTCTCTCTGCTCCTGGTTCCTAACGTGGGCAGTTTTGCTCAGCCACATGTTTCTGCCATGATGTGCTTCTTTATTCCAGGCCCAAAGCAAAGAAACCATTTCATCATAGAATTTAACTCGTGAAACAGTGGTCCAAATAAACTTTTCTAAGACTATATGAATGATCTCAGATTATTTGGTATAGTGGCAGTAAGCGCAGCAATATAATGAACAACCTTTATTATTGGGCTTCGCTGATGTTCTGTTGATGGCAGTGATGCTTTGGTGGAAATACTTTAAGATGTTTCTAAGTCATAAATTGTATACTTGTTTCATAAAATTTATTTGAGCATTTTGGGATTATCAATATATGTCATTTCCTTTGTAGTTATGCAAAGTTTTTCATATATTAATTACAATTGTCTTATTTTGGTATGCCAACCTTGTTACAGATTTTCAACCCATTTTTAACATAAAAGCATTCACCTGAAACTTTAAAATGTAGGTTTTAAGCTTTCTAAAAGTGAAATAAGTTACCTATATTTTTCTAACTTTTTAAAAATATTAATTTTATAATGTCCTGAAGAGAAAGTTGTTTGTATTTCCCACAAAATTCAAAATTTACTTTAGCCTGAATGTCATTGGATTTTTTTTTTTTTACTTCTTTAAGAATATTTCATTTTGGATATTTTAACAATGTTTAATCAACATTCCTATCATGTACCAAGAAAGCTTGTAAAATTTTCTTCAAGAAGCATCTTCAGATAGATCAAAAAACTTTTTTAGTTAGCCTTTGGATTCTTTCAAACTGTTTCATCATTTCTTTTGACTTCACTGAGGTCTGCTGACAAAAGATTCAAATTCTGTGCTGCACAAGACATGAAGAATGTTTCCAGATTATCAGTCATAAGGGCCAATGAGATAGCTCAGCAGACTGGGACTCCTGCTTGGGCAAGCGCAGGGACAGAGCACTCCCAGCACCACATGCTGTGCCGGCCCCAGGCCAGGGTGCCCGAGCCAGCCACAGGGTCAGGTGTGCTGGTGCACAGCTGCAGTCCCCGTGCTGGGGAGGCTGCTGACAAGAGAACCATTATGAGTCCGAACTGCACAGTGAGGCCTTGAAACAACCAAGCACATTAAAAAAAAGAAGGAAACAAATTATCAGTCAGAATGGTATTTGTAAGCCTTCTTCTTAGTCGATCAAATTATGACATTATCATGGTGTTGTCCTCTACAATCTTTCTGTCCCAAA
This sequence comes from Ctenomys sociabilis, assembly GCA_004027165.1. Taxonomy (NCBI): domain Eukaryota; kingdom Metazoa; phylum Chordata; class Mammalia; order Rodentia; family Ctenomyidae; genus Ctenomys; species Ctenomys sociabilis. The sequence continues at coordinate 8,744 of PVKA01016716.1, read as the reverse complement.
CAAGCATTCTAGCAGTTTCTAGTTCTTTGTTTAGGGGAGAAAATAAAATGCATTTTAAAAATATAAAGAATGTAATAACAGAAGTACTCAGTAATTTAGACTTTAATACTTTTTCTCTGTAATAATTCAGTCATATATAACAGACAGCATTTTAAGTATGCATTTTTTGTACAATATAGTGGATATTTACTTTTTAACTTTGTCTATAATTTATTCTCTCACATTATTAAATTTATTATCTTATTCTGATTTCTTTAAGTAGTGATAACATTTTATTATTTTTAGATATATTTTGTTTATTTGGTCATTTTAGCATCAGTCTTGATACTATTTTTATTAAACTAGAACATTATATTTTCTATAATTAATGTGTTCTTTATGTCTGAAAAATATCATTATAATTGGATAATTACTTGCCGTTTGGCATATTATTTATTTTAATAATTTTACTGGAAAACAAATAGCAATGAAACAATTTAAAAACCAATTAGTAGGACAGTTTCAATAATATAATATATTGTTGTCTTTTTAGTAGTTATTCATAGTACAAGATGCAGACATGTTATCCTGTCCACAAACATTATTAGTGCAAATCTTTCTTCTCAGTGAATTAAGAGAAAGGAGCTGTTTAGCTATCAGAACTATTTTGAATATACAGATACAAAATGGTCCTTCAATTATATCCCCTTTCTTTTTAGTTTTGTCAGAGATGGTTATCCCGTTGTCATTTAAGTATTGTAGGTATGTGAATTCAGCAAAATATTACAATATGGTCCAGAAGTCCCTAATAGTAGTGGGTTATCCACAGGACTGGCAGTGTGACAAGTTGTTGACTTGAGCCTTTTATAGCTCAGCTTATTAATATGGCTTTACTTTTTATACTTTGTTTTTATATTTTTCTTCTGGATTGTTAAGACCAAGTTAAAGCAAGAATTACATACAAGAAATGTAACTTTTGTATCTGACAAGCTCAGTTAAATCCTTTCAGGATTTATACTGAAACCCTGTACTGCACTTTGTAGATCCTTTGTCAGCGTCAGCCATGTGAATGATGGCATATTATTTAGAGGCTTCATATATTAAATGAGTACTTATTGAATCCTATTATTCATTTGCTATGTAGTCTCTCCCTTTTATTTCAGGGATACTGCTTGAATATGTGTTTTTCTATATAAGTAAACCTTTATGTTGTTTTATTTGAAAATCACTTGTGTCCAGTAGTAACTTTGGCTAGAACTGATTTTAAAGATCAGTTATAAAGCAATTAACCATGACATAAAACCTAGCATTGAACTACAGTCCTTCTTTTCTTTATTTGGAACAATTCTGATGCACAATAAAATATGATTGGGAGGCTGAGGCAGGAGGATTGTTGTGAGTTCGAGACCAGCCTGAGCTACAAAGTGAGCTCGAGGCCAGCCTCAACTGCATAGTGAGACCCCGTCTCAAAAAAAAAAGACAAAAAAAATATGAAATATTCTCCAGTATTCATTTAATAGAAAAATCTCAAATTTCAATTTGAGCCAAATTGAATTTAGCTAAGGTCATTCTTATACTGTGAGGGAGATCTTTTAGCCATTTTCCATGATTGTAACATAATAAACATCATAAAAATAAGGTTTTATTTTCTTTCTCAATTTCTTATTTTTTAAAAAACATTTATCTTTTAAACAGGAGACCACAGTTAAATTCATCAAAAATCTGTATAAAATATTCTTTCTCAATCTTCCTGCTTTTTTTTTCTTTTGGTATAGGGTCTTACTATGCAGCTTAGACTTGTAGTGATCCTCCTGTGTCGGCCTCCCCAGTACTGAGATTGCAGGTGTGTGCCACCATGCCTATGGTTCCGGGGATTGAACCCGGGTCCTTGTGCTTGCCAGGCAGGTGCTTAGACCACCAAGCTGTCTCCCTGAACTCTCAATATTATTGTTTTTTTTAATCAACTCTGGAATCTTTTTAAAGGTTTGAGACGTGTCAGAGGTTTACTTACTATTTTACGTGTTGATCTGTTGAAAGCAATTGTATGGCTCACTTTATTATTTTGATCAGAAATTATGCCTTTTTAAAACTGAAAACTTTACAATTTTTTAAAATAATTTCTCTGTAAACCATCCTTTGTAAAAGTTCATTCCCTTTCATTATTTTCTGTTTTAACACAAATTTTTATTGCAAAGACTTGAATTATTATTAGCCATTCTAGGTTTAAACAAGTTAACATTCAATAACCATTTAGATAGAAGTGGAAAAAAACTGTATTGCTCTTTATACTAAATCAATATTAACTTATATAAGATTTTAGAACAGATCAAATTGTGGAAAACCATTAAATATTCCCCAGCAATTATCATAATTACTGCCAATACAACATTAATTTATAGTTCATACAAATAAAAATATAAGAATAAAGAAGAATGAATATTTTATGCTGCAGGGAAAGCGCATTTTATGAAGCAAAAGTTTATTGAGTTTATGCTGAGATGAAAGCTTTTAAAAAGTAACTAAATTATCTGACTTTATTCTTTTTTACCAGTTCTGTCTTTCAGCTCTCTGTGATACCCCATCCCACCTGTGGTAGTAACACAGCTCACAGGCTCTGACCTTGGAAATCACTGACAGTTATCTAGAGCCCGATATTAATCTGTTTAATACTTGTTATTTACATAGCACTTCTATACAAAATACATGACACAGCATAACTTACAAGAAACAGAAATTTATTTTTCTTACTTCTAGAGACTGGGAAGTTCAAGACCAGTGCAGTGACATCAGATAAGACTTCTTGGTATGTTCTGTCATGGTGAAAGGTACAGAGGGGAAAGAGAGCTACTGCCACGTCCTTACACAACAGAGGGAGGATGAGAATGCAGTGCAAGGTGTTGTATTTTTTATGCACCTATTTTTAAAGTATTTAGTACAGGGTCTCACTATGCAGATCGGACTTGTAGTGATCCCCTGCTTTCAGCCTCCCAAGTGCTGGGACTGTAGGCGGGCGCTACCACTCCCAGTCTTAGTTTTCATCGCAGCGCACCCCAGAGACCAGGTGGCAAGACATACCCTGGATTGGGCACTTTGGTCCTCTGACCTAACTGGCCAGCCCAGTAGGTGTTGCCTTTTTTGATCAGCAGTGACGTACTTATGAGGGAGGGCTTTTATAGCAACACCGCTCACCAGGCCCCACCTTCCAATGTTGTAATGGGGATTAAGTTTGAATTTTGGGGAACCATTTCATATATACTAAGCATGCTCATAGTGCCATGACAGGAAGTGTCTTTAGAATTATGAAAAGAGATGCTTTGAGTGACTAGTCATAACTTCTCCGAGTTGAAAACTGACTACTGGGAAAAGAGGGCATCTGTGACTCCTTTATAACAGTGTTATGTGAGAACATGTTTGATAGAGTCCCTAAAAGTGGTCTGATGGTACACTTGTTCCAGTTCTAGTACCATGTGTGTGAATTTCATGTCCTCTGCTTCTCTTCAACAAACAACATTGTAAAGATTATCTCCATATCCTTCAAGTATCATTGTTTCAGATTCTTCTGCTGATCTATTTTTTGGTTTACCTACCATTTTTTACTCTGTCAATCCCATACCGAATTTCTCTCCTTGGTTCTTCTGTGTCTTTGTATGCTTATAGACTTCAACTATGATCTGTAAGAGGATGACATATGAAGGCACAGACTGAGCTTAATTGTCATATTTTTGGTTGTCTGATGAACCCCTCTTCCTAAATGTCACATAAGGTCTCCAGACATGGTACTTCCAAAACTGGCTATGTCAAGCTTTGGAGTGTGCTTTTGATTGCTAGGAATGTTTTATTATTAGCCATTATCTCAGTTACTCATCTCTTGTTGCTGGGACAAATATCTGACACTCAAACTTAAGAAGGGAAAGGTTCATTTAGCTCACAGTTATTGGAAGTTTTATCCCATACCCAATTGGCTCCAAGGCAGTTTGGTACATGGCAGAGAGCAACCTTTCATGGCTTTGGCAAAGAGCAGAGTGAAGGGAATGGCGGCTGCTCAGGCAGCTTCCTAGCTTCTCTCACCTCCTCACAATGCAATGCAAATTACCTGCTCCAGCACACGTGCAGCATCCACACCCACACAATCAACCAAAACTCCAGAGTTGCCCCTTAAACTGCATGAGGCTTTGGGGGGACAACTAGGCACAAACCAAAACAACCATTCTAGAATTTTTATGGTTGTTAAAGCCATCACCAATACCCTGATAACCAGGCTGGAGTGACTCTTACACTCTCATTTTTCTTGGTTTGTTTCTCTCTGCTGTTGCCTTGATTTATGGGCCTCTCTTATCTGTCCCTTTCCTCTTCTGATATCTGTCCTCATTGTACATAGTATGAGTGTAGGTATCATTTACTGAATATTGACATTCTACTTGAAGACTTATTTTTATATGGAAACATCATAATATAATTAATAATATTTATAATATAGCTAATAAATCAGTTATTCATGGCATAAGATTTAAAGAGATTGTTTTTCTGGTACAAATTGGATAATGTAATTTTAAAATTATTATTGTTATTTTATTAAAGTAAACGATCACAATCCATCTTTCCATAATTAAAAGTTTTATTACATAAAAACGAAAACACAAATCTAGAAAGATTAGTCTGTTAACAGATTAATTATCTGTTACAGCTACTAAACTCTTCAAATGTTTATGTAAGTGGCATACTTTAATTAATCTTACCCTAAATATTTAGTCTCTACCCTACTGTTTTAGTATGTCTGGGCTGTTGTGACAAACTACAATAGGGTGGGCCACTTAAATAAGTCTTTCTTTCAGTTCTGGAAACTGCAATGTCCGAGATCAGGTTTCTGGATGTTTCAGCTCATGCTGGGGTTCTTTTGTGGCTTGCAGATGGTTAGCTTTTCTCTTCACTCTTTTCCTGCAGAATGTTATAGGGAGAGAGAGAGGAATGGAATGGTGGAGAGAATCTTTGTGTCTCCTCTGGTGTGGACACCGATAACTCATGATCAAAGCACTAACTTAGTGGCTTTAACCTTAATTGCTTCCTTAGAAACTCCATTTTTGATGTAGTTACACAAGTACATTAGGACTTCAACATATGAATGAGTGAGGAAATAGACTATTATTTTATGTCTTAAATGTAGCATGAAATATGTGTTGGGCTAGAATTCATTATTTACTTTGTGGATCCCAACATTTTCTAAAATTCATTAAAAATAATAATTCTAAGGGATTGCACATAAATGAAGTGTACATGGACAACTGTAAGAAACCATTTTCCCTATATTTTTAAGTTACTATGTGGTTTCATTTTCATTTTTATTTCTATCACAAAAGAAAACTTGTAATTTCACACATACATGAGTTTAAAAGCAAAACTAAAGGCCATGCAAAAGGAAATCACAACCAGAGGTAAAAATTGAAATGCATTGCAGGATTTGGACACCTTTTTTTAAAATTAATCTATGGCATTTTAGAATTACATGTTATACTATCTTAAAGTGGTGTTTGACAAGGGTATTAGGAAGAAATGACACTCCATCCTGATTTAAATAGCATTCTTGTTTCACATTTAAAGACTTATATGTGTTTTCAAAATTCTACTGAATAAAAATTGCAAACAACTGCTTTGACATTTAGTGATTGCTTGTTCTTTGTATGCCCAGGTTGAGATGATTAATATAAACATTCTTCTAATAAGTTCATTTTTAATTACTGAAGCCTGAAAATAGAAATAAATGTAAAAAACGAACATTCATTTTTATATCTCTTCCATGGAATACTAAATGGCAGAGCAGTGCACCTTTTATAAGTCTAGCCTTTCATATTTTCTATCAGATACCTAACTCAATGCTGTTGAAAAGAGGAAAAAGTAAAAGAAAAGGTAGAAAAGAAAAATTCTTTCTTCATAACTTTTATTAGAAGCTCTCTCATTAAAAATATCTTTTTAGTTCATATTCACAAAAAGTTCCTTAAAATATATATTTTGACAATGGTTAAAAAAGTCAGCTATTTACAACATCTTGCCAATCCTTGAAGAGCTTACAATTAAGGCAATAGATAAAAACATGCATAAGTAGAACACTGCCTGTAAATGCCACATTTTCAGGGACAGGCTCCTTTTATTTTACAGATAATTAATTTGACTTTGATATTATGAAATAAAACTTGTAGTGATGATCTTGCCATCTTTATTTACTTGCTTATTAAAGACTTAGGTGGGTAAAGTTGAACACTTTCCAACAAATAACATTTTATACTATTGCTCCTGGTATCAGATTTCAGAATGAATCTGTGACTTGTAACTAATAATTTAACTACTCATAATTACAGCACAACTGTAGGAGAGTTTTAAGGACTTTTTCTACTCAATACTACTTCTCATATCACCTTTGTAACATTTATTTTTAGTTTCAAAGATGAATTTATACTGTACATAAAGAAGTGTGTAGGAACATAAATATAAATCAAATACTGGAAATATGGGAGTAAGATTATATTGAAAATTCTCTCTAAATTATAAGGAAGAGAGTTCTCAGGAGAAATATTTTAATATTTGAATTCATTGAAAATATGTTTTGTTGAAGAAATTGACCTGGGGCTCAAATCCTATTTCATGCATATTTTGAAACATTTTGTTGCAGTCACTTTTGTCTTCAAATTTTCAAAGTCATAAAAAGTAAACCTTTTGATAATTTATTAGCTTGTTATTTATCATTCACATATCCATTTTAAGTAAAGCATATTCTTTATAAATTAGTGTTATATTTTATACTTTCTATGTGACTATACTACTTTGGAGATTGTTCTTCAACAAGTCTAGTACTTCTTGTGTGAGTTAAAGCATGGCAAATGACTTATTTGTTTTATCGTTTTCACTATCCAGAATGCTTCTGCTACATGTAAATGATTTAAAAGACTTTAAAATTTATACAGTATATCTTTGCTTTATTAAATGATATTCAATATTGATTCAGTAATACAGTTTACCCTAAAATGTCATTATTTAAAGTGAAGGAAATAAAATAAATAGAAATTCAGTTCATGAGTTAGAACACTTAGGAGGAGCTGAATAATAAACATAATGAAAGGATCAGAGAGCAACAAGGAATAAAATTATAAGAAAGCACAAGAACTGGGGGTTCGATCCCCGGGCCTGCCATGCTAGCCCTATCCCTGGGGTGCACTGAGATGGAAATTGAGACTGGGGGTGGTAGTGTACACCTGAATCCCAAGACTTGGGAGGCTGTAAATAGGAGAATCACTTTGAATCCGATCTAGTAGTGAGACCCTGAACGCTCTGTAGACCCTTCCCCAAAACACAGAAATTTAATGGTTGATTTTCTCTTACAACAGATATCAGTTAGCTAATGTGTTACAATCAAGTCAGAAACAAAATGAAGGGAACAAAAGCTATTCCAACACTTATGCATAATTCTGGAAAACAATACAGTCCATTTAAGAAAAAACTGTAGGACATTAAAATATACTTGACAAGTTTCTTGAATTAGATATGTTATAGATCAAAATTTCTTGTTAAAATAAAGGGGGAAAACTAAATATACCAATCACTATGGAAAAGAATATGTATAGATGCTGGTGTACGTATACTATACATAGAGAGGCTTCCAAAAAGCTCATAAAACTGTAATATCAAACCCTTCTGAGTTCTGCACCAATGAGTGAACTGAGGTTCAACAATTGTATCTATATAGAATAGAACAACAATAAACACTTCTGACATAAATTTCACCTTCATTTAAAATTTTTTTTCTGAGGTCTGACATTTCTTTATAAATATGTATTGAAAACATTATCTCCAGAATGCAAAAATGCAGAAGATATATAAAAATTTAAATACTGAAAGAACATTAAAAGTCTACAAAATATAAAATAGATATTAAAATAAAAATATTAACAATTTTTTGGTTTGTAACTTAGGGTTTTAGGTCATGTCACTTTTTGTCCACTCTTTAATTTTTTTTTTTTTCGGTATCAGGAATTGGACTCAGGACTTTGCGTTTGCCAGGTAGGTGCTTATTCTGCAGAGCCATCTCCCTGGCTCATCTTTAAATTCTTTGTGCTTATTTATTTTTTTGTCTTCCAGAAAAAAAAATTATAATTCACTTTTGATATTCGTTTTATGAAAAATACAGTCTAGAGTGTGACATGATTCCTTGGCTCAGATAGCAAAAAGGATGTTATTGAACATGAACTTAGATTCATTTTGTTGCTGTTTATCGTCGTGTCTTGTCTGAGGATTCATTACTAGCGGAGCCTTAGAAATCTCTGTGTGAGGTGTGTGCCTGGAGACTCTGTGAAGGAGAGGATGAGAGGATACAGGGAGAGCCGAAGCATCGGTCACGCAGATGTGTGGGTGCGAGCACAGCAGATCCTGATCACAGGGCTCTTGGCTGGCTGTTCACACCTGCAACCAACGTGGCTGCTTTCACCCTTGCAAGGTGCTTGAGATACGATGCCGTGGCAGTTCACTGAAATCACCCTCTCTTCCTCTCTCCTTGCCACTTCTACTTAAGATATAATTTATTTTCAGTATTCATATACTGCCTTTCAAAATTTAATGTGTAAATGTAGCTATAGTGAAATCTAAAAGAAAGCAAGAGGGCTGGAGAGATGGCTCAGTAGAATAAGTGCTTCTCTAGCAAGGGCAAGGCTCTGAGTTCAATCCCTGGTTCCACCAATAAATAAATAAATAAATAAAAGCAAAAAATACCAAATTATATATAG
>PVKA01016715.1:0-47322 GCA_004027165.1 Ctenomys sociabilis | reverse complement strand
AGAGAAAGACAGATCTGATGTGACAAGTTTTTAAATAACTCACTTTGAGTTTTCGAATTTTTTACTTTTCTGGGAAGTCTCAGATCAACATTTTCTATAACACATTTTGCAATTTTTAGAATTCCTTAATCTCTTTGAAAACTGGCTTGGCACTGGTGCTCTAGTGTCCTGAAAATCTTTTATGCTCTAAATTTCTCTAAAATCACAACAGCCACCTGGAGAATGTAAATGGAACAACTGTGACATGTGAAGTGCTAAGTACGTGAGGCTTCATCATGTTTAGACAAATGAGACATTTTGTCATTTATTTGCCTATAATAAACTTATTTATTAGAGTGCAAGAACAGTGCATAGGTAAAAGGATAAAAGAAAATGTGGGAAGACAAATGCATTAGTTTCAATTTGGGTTATAATTTCTTAACTGTAACCCCGAAGATACCACAACCTGAAGCTGAAAGGCTGATTGATGCATAGGTAAGAGGATGCCCATTGAGACCACGATGTTATGTGAAATGAATCAGATGCACAAATGCAAACATCACCTTCTCTTATATGAGAGAATAAATAATTTTAACAAATAAAATAAAAGCAGGAACCAGAGTTGTGGATGCTTTGCAAATAGGCAGGGGACCTAGAGAAGAAGGGAGTGAGGAGTGAGAGAGGGGAAGGAGAATAAAGAGTTAAGGATGTGCACTCGCTTCCTAAGATGGTGTAAATATTATGCAGTGTAGACATGCTAGCAAGGGAAGGAGCTACTCTGGAGCAACACTGGCGAGTCACCTCCACGCCCTGCTCCCTCTGGTGGTGCTCAGGCTGTGGTTACAACTGTGTCATAGTTCAGTCTTCCCACTGCCCCCACTGTGCTGAGCCCCTCCAGCATGGCTGCCAAAGGCACAGTTCAGGGTACTCCTCATCCTAATTTCCACTCAAAGGCTGTCCTCAGGGAAATTGACCTAAGACAGAGCATCAAGATACAGAGTTGGAAACATGGTTTTGGAGCTGCATCTCCCTCTCTACGGATTCAGCTATTGGTGAAGTTCCACTGCTGGTGGCTTCAAGAGTCTTGATGGTATTGGCACAGGTTTTATGATTTTTTTCTGGTGGTGAGCTAGAAAGAGATACTTGTGGGAAGGGATGCATAGGTAGGTGCATTATCTCCAGCATTTGACAAGTTTTAAAAAACAACCCATTTCAAAACTATGAAATTCAACAGCTGCTGTTGATGATGTTACTGATGCATGAGAGAATGATCATAAAAGTAAAAGGTGATTAAGCACTAAGTCAAGGCAAAGTTTGAAAGTCAAAAGGCTTCTTGAGAAGCATAGAAAGAGACCTCTCTCTCCTGCAGCAGGCGGTAGGACAGGCTGAGGTTCAGGCCCAAGGATTTATTACTAGAGGGGGAAAATATTTATAGGAGTATGAGTTCCTGGCCTCAGAAGTCTGTAGTACTGAGGTCACGGGTAGTCAGGAAATTTAAGTCTTGGGAGAGGATATCTGTGTTAATAAAGTCAAGAACACTGAAACTCCAGATTCCCTTAAACTCTACAGAACTGTCACACTACTCAGGGACAGATGCTCCCCAGCCTCTCATTTCAAAGTATAACAGAGGACTCCGAAAAAGATGCAGGCTACCCTCAAGCTATAACCCTTCCACCCAGTTAAGTATATGATCCATAGATAAGATCACACCTCAGTATAACCTAACTTGACATATTCCAGGCTTACCTAAAAAGCAAAGGGATGAGTTCTCAAAGATACTGAAGGATGTGGTCCATTTACAGCAGCAGTGGCTGGGAGAGTAGACACTAGACAAACTCCTGACATGAGTGGACATGGACTTTAACACCATGGCAAATTTTATGGGAAGTATTGTTAATGAATGTTTTAAAAACTCTTGGGGAAAGACATGGATCCACTAAATGCAGTAGAAATGACAACTACAGTGGCATATGATGCAAGAAGTGATATCAAAGCTCAGAGAAGTGATCACTGCAGAATGGACACAACATGCAAGGCCAGGAAAATGTCCATCTGCTGACTGTTTTCTGTGGGACGGCATGTAGCATGCTTTATTTAATGAAACAATAAGCAGTGCATGCATGTATGAGTGTTGCATGCTGAATTGTGTTTCTCCAAAAGTACTGTGGTAAAGTTCTAACCTGCAGCTTGACTACATTTGTAGTCAGGGCCTTGAGGAAGTGTGTGAGGTTAAGTGAGGTCTTAAAGATGAGGCATTAAACCCAGATAGCTAGTGTGCTTATAAGACAAGACACATGAGAGCTCAAAGTACGAAGGCAACTCTTTATAAACAGGAAACAAAGAGCCCTTAACCAGAAACTGAATTGACTACAATCTTGATCTTGGACTAATGAAACAATGAGAAAATGAGTATCTATTGTTTAACCACTCAGTGTCATTTAGTTATGACATTTCAGAGCTAACTAATACAAACAGTTACTAAAATTTTTGAAAGAGCCATTCGTAACTGTCCCCTACAGGCAAGGTCTTGTAAGCATAGAAGCTATTATGGAACTCAATTCCCTAGCAGTAACAGAAGTGGAAGAGTCACGAAATAGCAGAGACCAGGTGGTGGCATTTTACTACCTAAAGCAAGGGGAATGCAGTGTCTCACTGATCAACAAGGTCAATGTGGCAGCCAGATGAAGGCCTGGCTCGCAGGGGGTTGTGAAGATGAACAGACTTGTCACGTTGTGGCAAAGTTTGGGGGTCCAGCATCAGGGCCATGCCAAGACATGCCCTCTCACATAAAAGGCAAATCATTATTTCTCCCTTATTCCAACAAGAAGAAGGCATGGTGCTTATGAAGCCTGCTCTGGTGCTGAGTGGACATATGCCACCTTAGCAGTACTGCAACCACCCGCTGCATGGCTGAATGGAGCCCTGCAGCCTTAGGCCTGTGCTGTAGACACAGATGACTATTTCTGGAGGTACCTGCATATCTCGCTCACTTTCTTTGTCACTGAGGCATAGGATAACACTGGCACATTAAAGGAGGAGCAGGTTATTTTGGGTTACACTTTCAGTCTGTGGTTGGCTGGGTCCAAGGCAGAAAGAGCATGATGGAAGGGTCTTGGGAGTGACAACTGCTAATGCACTGACACTTAGGAAGTAGAGAAGGAAGGGAAGATTCATCATGGTAATGCACCTCAGAAGGGGTGTTCTGCCTCTTCTGACCAGACCCCACCTAACAACACACTCAGCTACTGACCTCATAGTGGACAAAGCCACTGGCAAGCACGATGCCCCCAGGATCCAATCATGTTCCAAAATACCCACCTTTGCATGCACTCATGAAAATTACAAGTGGGGCCTTCTAGATCCAAATCCTAATACTGTGGACACCAAGGAGTCCATGTGGAGTTTATAGCAAATCCTAGGAGGAGAATCAAAATGTAGACCTCTCAGGTTCTAAAGCAAGGTCATGCTATGTACAGCAAAGACTAATGTGCCCCTCAGAAGACAACTAGCAGGCTTAACACTTGGAGAAATTCAGCATCTGACCACAGGACATAAAGTAGCTTTGCAGCCAGAATGGCCATTCAGGAACAGAGCTCTTGCAGATGCACCAAACAGTAAGTTTAGGTAGACTCAGCAGCAACCCTACTGGAGGAGGAAGTAACTCAAAGTCAAGTGCCTCTCTTTGCTTATAGTGCATCTGAACAACAACCACCTGACACAGAAAAAGAAGATAAATTGAATATGGTCATGGATGGGTCGGCTTGCTGGATGAGTACAAACTGCAAGTAGACTTTTGCTGTGCTGTAGCCCATCAGGGTGATCCTAAAAGAGCAGGGAAGAGAAGTTCAATCAGCAGGCAGGAGTTTCAAGTGCTAAGCCTCCTTGTCTCCTACCTCTGGGACTAGAAGTGACCTGAAATAAGCTTGCGTGTGGCCTAATGAACAGTCATGAATGGTGTGATCAGATGCCTAGGGGTTTGTTAAAAGGAGCAAGCAAGTGCCCGGCTAGCTCAGTCGGTAGAGCATGAGACTCTTAAAAGGAGCAAGCAAACTATAAGACTGAGACATGAAAGAATGGCAAAGAAGCTAAAGGAGTAATCAATGACCCATAATGTGAATTGAGAAATGGCCCATAATGTCAGCACCTTCATATAGGATGTTAATATCTCCCAAAAAGCACCCTCCACTGAGAAGCACTAAATAAGAAGTCATCCCTTGGGATCCTTGAGGGATTGGTCCCAGGATCCTCCCTGCCAATACCAAAACCCATGGGCACCGAAGTCCTCCTACAAAATGATGCATTATTTGCTTACAACCTAGACACAGTTTTCCATACACTTTAAATTTCTTCTAGACCACTTATTATTCCAGGTAAATGTATGATATGCAAATAATTGGTGGGCTCTTGGTTAGGTAATCATAATTCCAAAATAGTTGGTACTAATGAATTTTTTTCAAATATTTTTTTCTGTTTGAATCCATGGATCTAACAACCACAGAAACTGAAGATCAACTGCATCTAGAAAGAAGAAGCAATGCTTGACCAGTTTGCTCTCTGTGAGAGCTTGAGAGAAAGTTTTCTCTTCATGTGACTCTCCCCAGGCACACTTTAGAACTTCAATCTCTTTCCTCTGTGGCTCCATAATCTCCTTGTTCAGAAAATATGGAGCTCACCTGAGTTTCATGATGTTGCAATACAGGTTCTGTTATGTCCTGAGTCTTCGCTGACCTTGAAAGACTAGGGCCAAAATGTTGGCTGGCCTTGCGGCTCTTCTATTTCTCCAACTCTGACTTGTGATCTTAGGTTGTTAACCATCCAGAAGAAAAGCTGATTAGTATCCTGCAGCATATGCCATTCACTTTGCCTTATCTGACTCAATTGATTTTACTTGTTCTATGTTACCTTTTGTATTTCTGCTTTTTGCTTGTTATACTAGGGAGAATATACGATATTTACACATGTGTGTCTGGTTTATTTCACTTATGAGTACATGTTCAAGTGGCATCCACTTCAGTATAAATGCTTCAAACTTATCATTCTTAATAGCTGAGTAATACTCCATTATATAGAAATACCACATCTTTTTCAACCATTCTTCATGTGATGGACATCTTGGTTGTTTCCAAGATTTTTCTATCACACATTGCACTGCTATAAACATAGGTACACAAATATCTCTATGATACAATGTATCCAGATCCTTTGGGAAAATTCCCAGTAGGGGGATAGCTGGCTTGAATGGGATTTCTAGTCCTACTCTTTTGAGGAGTCTCCACACTGACCTCCACAATGGTTGTACCAGTCTACATTCCTACCAGCAGTGGAGAAGTGTTCCCTTTTCCCCACAACCTCGCCAACATTTGTTGTTGGTTGATTTCCTTATGATAGCCATTCTTTCTGGAGTGAGATGATATCTCAGTGTTGTTTTTATTTTCATTTCACGAATGGCTAGCGATGTGCCGTGACTCATCCTCATGGATGACACAGGCAAAGGAACTACAGAATAATGTATAGGACTACAAGATAAACCCTGAGAGGACCTCACTGACCACATAGGAAATATAAAGTTCATGTGTTGGTATATAAGTCTTGATCTACCTAGGTCTTAACCATCCAGCAGAAAAGTATAAAAATGAAGTATACATCGTGAGGCCATAATATTAAGCTAAGCTGTAAATGGCTATGTTCGACAATTTCTTTGAATAACTCACTATGGTTGTAGAATACTGGACTGTGTTGGATTGTGATGTCGAGTTCAAGCACTTAAGTTAGTTGAATGTCAATGGAGTGCCCTCTTTTGACAGGTGTAGACAAAGGAAGGGGTGTATAAAGAAAAAATCACGATGTGTGTGTATAGACAGTACAGTTGGGATAGATAACGCTGTGCTTCTACATAATTCTGTGAGAGGCAAGATCTGCACTAATGGTGGTTGGAGAGGATATTATGTTGGCTTCTAGTACTATGATCATCCACTAGGAAAATAATTATTGAATTTTTGATATAATTCAGGTATAAAAAATAAGTAAGCAGCTACACTCTTAATTCACTGATAAGAGATATCTGCTAAAATAATATCTGTAAATATAATATCATGTATGCACCTTGTACAATATCAAAACGTTAGGAAAACAGTTTGCAATGTATTAATTTATCGAATCTGTATGGTTAAGGTGTCTTGAAACTGTCTGATTGACATTTGTACTTCAATAAAATAAAAAAAAAATAAAAAGAAAAAAGAAAAAAGAAGCAAGCCATTTAACATCAACCATGCTCCACGGACAGTATCCTGACTGGGACAGTGGGTTCACAAGCAGAATGAACTGGAATGGATGGTAAGAATGAGTGCCATGCACAGGCTTAATGGTGTGAGTTTACACTTATCAAGGCTGAGCTAGCTCTCATACATTCAGCTACCCAACTTGCCATCAGCAGAGACAAATGCAATTTCTCCATTACAGTATCATTTGGAGAGAAGCCAGCCTAAAGATGGCATTGTACTCTTTTTGCCTTGGAGGAGATAGGTGTTCATCCTCGTATTAAAACACATTCTCAGTGTGGGTGTTGCCTTTAGTATTCCCAGACCCTCAGCCAACACACTCTGTAAGTCCTCAGTGTTTACTCCTCTGACATGGGATCCTACATAACATCACTTCAGATCAGGAGATCCTGTACTGCAAAGGAGGGCAGGTAGCTGTGAGACATGCTTGTCCTGTTGCTAGACTACAAAGGAACAGCCCACACAACAGGGCAATAGAATGGCCATTCAAAGACATAAGTGAGGTGCTAGCCTGGCTGCCATGCTCTGAAATAACACAGGGTCTTTTTTTCAAGGAACAATGAGCTGCCACACTGCCTCAATCAATAACCATTTTATATATACTACACATATTCATATGGAAATTGGTCAGAATGCTGAGGAGTAGCAGTTGGAGCTGTCCTATTTATCAGCAGGGCTAGTAACATTTTGTGTTTCCTGATGTGAAAGTTTCATCTGAGAACAGAGTAAGAATGTCACTAAAATTTAGGTCTCTTTGCTGCATGGCCACTTTGGGCTCACTGTACCTCACAAGCAGTAGAAAAGAAAAGGGATCGCCACCCAGAAATTTAACTCTAGCATTCAGGAGGTGGGCCCATGGGCAGAGAGAAATAAATTTGTTTCTCTACTGGAGCTGTCTTTGGTATGGGTTTTGTTTGTAGCTCCACACTGAGCTCCATCCCCAGCTCAATTTCATTTTTTATTTTGAGATAGGGTGTAGCCCTGCAGTGTTTCCTCATAATATGGCAAGTCTAAATGACTAAGTTGCTCAGGCTGAGTTTGAATTTGCAATTGTTCTTCCTCAGGTTTCCAGAGATCTAGGGGCAAAGGTAATTGGTACCATATCCCATTATTCACTAGAGGTTTCAGTATTTTTTCCTATGCAATTTTCATAGTAAATTAGGGTATGGAGGATCTTTGACCCAAGAGGAAGGAGTTAGGTGACTAGAGGTTTAGACCCCTTGAAGGTACTGTTTGGATCACTTCACTAGGTGAGGTATACAGACATGCTTACTTAGATAAGGAGCAATCTGAAATATAGGTCAACAGATAAAGTCCTTCAGAGCTGCCTACAAACAGGAAAACGGAGCTCAGCCATACAATGGGTGTCCTGTAGCATGTGCTGTAGGGTGGCACCACCATCCGTAGGACCCAGGCTCTTGGCGTCCAGGTGGGAATGTGGGACCTTAGCTGCCAAGGCTTGAAACTTAGACACCTGTTAGGAGTAGCCCTCAGCTGAGCGTTCAAGTTGGTCCTTGTGGCTTTGCGGAGGGAAGCTCCATTTGGTGATGAACAAGCCAGGAGGCCCAGGGCCAACTTCCTTGCCTCCTCCAGTAGCTCTACATGCACAAACGTCCATCTGAGGATCACTTTCCAGGAAATCTCACCTATAATGACAATAGTCATTGTATTATAATTACATATAATACAGTATTGTAACTTACCCAACTCTGATTATGGTTTTCCTATGACACCCAGATGCTTAGATGTGGGCACTGAGAAATCGAGTTGTTTTAATTGTGATTAAGATTTTTCAAGGTAAATAATATTTTAAAAAGAAATATGAACTTATCCTAAAATAGATTGTACTGTGAAAGGGAAAAAAGTTGTTCAATGGGAAGGAAAGACTGGGATGAGGAAATGGACAAAGAAAGAAGGGGAAAAGATATATTTAGTTGTACATGCAGGATACTTTGTACTGCTGAATTCCGCTGGTCTTTTGAAAGAAGTTAATGCTTACAATTTTATTTCTTTTATTCTTATTATTTTTTACTTTCAATTTCTTACAACTTTTTTGTTCTTGTTATGTTTTGTTTATTCTTCAAGCCAACATTGCATGTTTATAACCTGAACAACTAATTTGAAGGTAACATCATGTAATACAGCAAATTGTTGAATTCTTATAACTTAGTTCAGTGAAATTTTGCATCATTTCTAATGCTGTTTTTTCCCTATCACTCAGTAGTCAAAACAAAATAGAATGGCTGGAGACATTTTTTAGTGCAAAGGTCTGAGTTCAATGCCCAGTGTGGAGGGAAAAAGGGGGCCGAAGGGGGAAGTGGAAAACCAGGAGGGTTTTAGTAGCAAAATGAGGAATAAAGTGATTCAAAGAGAAGATGCAGACAAATTAAGATGAGGGGGCTGTGGAAAGAGCTCAGTGGTCTAAGTGCCTGCCTGGCAAGTGCAAGGACGTAGGTTTGATCTCTTGTTCATATTTCGTGCAGTCCTGTGCCTAGCTGGCCACTGAAACCAGGTGTGGTGGCACACGCCTGATCCCAGTGCTGGGGAGGCTGAGACAGGGGGATTGCTACAAGTCAGAACTGCATTGAAAGACTCTGTACTAAGTAAATAAAAGAAGTGACCCCTGCCCAATGGCACATGGAGGTGCACTCACAGCTACAAGACTATCAGTAAAGTGTCAAAGTCAGCCTGGCACTGACTGCAAAAGGAATGGAAGGAGAAAGGTTGCCGAGTCAAGTTTTCAAAGACCTCAGCCACTAAGCTAGATGCCAGAATAAGCACAAACAAACCAGCCTTTGGAGTTTCATGATCTTTGAGAAGCTTTTTCTTCATAACGGCAGTATCTTAGCAGTTTTATACGGCCAAAAGTAAAAATGTAACGCATATTAGGGATAATGAATAGAACCTCAGATTAGCTCAGAAAAAGGCGCTTCTTTCAAATTCCAGGGGTGGCAAATCTATGTCATGCAAGTTACTTGTTTTTTTTTTTTAAGACAAAAGATATTAGCATATATATATATATATATATATATATATATATAATTTATATATATATATAAATTATTTTTTTTTCTAAAGTGAAACTGCAGTATTTAGATTTAATTGCAGTGTTAGCATTTTGAGATAAATCTTACTCTTGGTAGGTGATGTGACACTGGGCTATATCTCCAACCCCAATAAATGGGTTTGGCATTGTAGTTGGGACACTTTAAAAACTAGACTGACAACAGTTATGCAATAAGAATGACATTTGATAACGTGTGAAAGTGAAGGCAGAAGGGAACTGATGAAAAAGAACGAGGCTCAGTGAATTGAAAGTTTTAGATCTGCACTCCTGTGCAGTGGAAGGATTTGGGCCACGGAAGCAGAAACATGGCTGGACTCATTACTAAAGTAAATATTCTAGTTTATAATATTGGAGGTAGGGGATTTCCTGGAAATGGTGTGATCCAGCACCCTCAAATAGAGAAGGGCACTGAGCATGAAAAGTTCAATGGACCAAGAGGCCCAATGTCTACTTCCTAGCCCACATAGTTGTTGACTTTGCCTAGGAAAAGTGAAAGATAGTGAACCAGTATTTAGTATTAATGATTAAGGGCACAAAGTAAGGATCTTCTCAGATGATTGTGGAGCTCATGGTGTGACGTTTGAGCCTTGAAGTCTAGAGAATTTTACAAAAATGAGTGGCAAGCAGAGTGGAAGGGGCAATGTGGAATGAAGAAAAAACATCCTTACCTTCCAGTTCTGAGATACAAGGAGCACAAGAGGAAAGATCTTAATTTGACAAAAGACAACTAAATTTTGGTTAGCAGAGGGATAAGGAGAACTGAAGCAAATGAGTTAACACCCTTTATCCATAGCCAGAAGCTGTCAGTGATAGAATCAGGATTCGAATCCAGGAAGTGTGACTGCAGAGCTCACAAACTCAGCCTCTGAGACAGAGGATCTCACACAGCTTTGCCACAGAATGAAAATGTAAACAAGATGTGCAGTTTACACTGAGCTCCTGCTAGCTGATCCCTCAATTAGTAGCCTTTTATAAGTTCACACTGGTCAAATACATTTGGGAAATGTTGACATAAGCTACTGTATCTTTGAGCCAACAAAAGTTATTACTAGTAGATAGTGCTAGGCTTGGTTGGCATCAGAGAGAAGACACAACTTCAAATAATCATTCACCTAATAGCTCCCAATGCAAAAGATCTCTGGTTTCACTGTTGTGAGCCCAGGGTTACTGTGTGTGATCTTTATCCTATCACTTAAGGATTTCCCAAAGACTTAAGGATACTCACATTGCTTGCCTAGGGCCACCCATTATGGTCTCCAGCATGATGATGCAACCTCTCCACACTGCAAATATCTTTTTTTCTCTATTCTGTCAACATATAACTGGTGAAAGTCCATATTCCAGGGCATTGCCAGTGGGCCAGCTCACTAACACTGTATGCCATCAGTTCTTTGTGCTCCTTCCTTCCTTCCTTCCTTCCTTCTTTGCTTCCTTCCTTCCTTCCTCCCCACCCTCTCCTTTTGTTTTTTGTGATATAGCCTTGCTGTGTGACCTAGGCTGGCCTTGAACTCACTACGTAGCCCAAGCTTGCCTTCAGTTTATGCTTATCCTCTTACCTCAACCTTGTAAGTCTAGGATTACAAGTGTACACTACCACACCTGGCTGGTGGTCTTTTTTATTTCAAGTAGCTGTGTTTATTTTTTATTTTATGTTATTTTATTTTATTCTGTATTTTTAGAGAAGGGTCTACAGGGTCTCACTACTAGGTCTGACTCATAGTGATTCTCCTGTTTACAGCCTCCAAAGTGCTGGGGTTATAGGTGCAAGCCACCAAGCCCAGTCTCAATTACCTTCTCAGAGTGCCCTGGGGGCGGAGCTGGCACTGCAGGGATCAAACCCCAGCCCCTGCACCTGCTAGCAGGCACTTTAATCCACTGAGCTATCTGGCCAGTCCTGTGTTTATTTTTTAAGGTCAGAGAAAAATAGAATCATATAACAATTATAAGACATCTTATTTTTGAATCTTCAATAGGTACAAAGAGTGCTTTTCACCTGAGGGAGTACAATATCATATTTAATAAATCTCATCATTCCTTTCTTAAAATTGAATATATTATTGACATTACTTAGGATTGTTTTAATAGTAAAAGTTATTATGTGTGTACTAAAGATGGAGTGGATTTTCAGCAGCATTATTAACTAATAATGGACTAGAAAAGAATGCACCTACAAGATACTTTAATTGACTTAATGTATTATCTCACTCTGAGAACTTTGAAAAGAGGTCATCTGTTACCTGGTGACCAAAAATGCAATTTCTCAAAGCAATGGAAATGTGTTAATGGAATTTCAGGCTCCACTTTACAACACTAAAGGATTTATGTTTGAGCAGGTCAGACACTTGCAGTTGTCTTAAAATCTTAGTATCTCCACCAGCATTTGAGACCCACCCTGTCTTGACACTGCTTCTACAACACTCAGGACCTTAGGATAACAAAAGAGGCTCCATAGCTGCTGCAGAAATTAGGTTCCACCCAAATCACTTTGTTTGTTTATGCTCATGTGCCAGGTTGCATCACGGGGTGAGGCCTGAGGTCTCAGCAGTGTTCTGTCTGTACATCTCTTTGATACAGAACCTGGAGACAATATATTACAGTCCACATCCTGCACAACCAGCTGCAGTCTTCATATACCATCTTCCCCAAAAGCCTGTAGCTGGGGGCTGATGGCTGCTGGGATTGATGGGCTGTTAATGCAGTGAGACAGTTACACTGCCTCATCCTGACAATGCTGCCATTTAACATTCTCACGGGTAGGCATTGTGACCCAACCACACAGTTAATGAGGCTTGGCACGCCCCACTCAATCTTGCTCTCTGATTCTTGGTTAACTCTGTGTTCATAAGCAGTGATGTTCAGCTGGCACAAGATGGTGTAGATAGTGTAGAATGGAGCCCAGCGACTCTTGCACATGGGTGGAGGCACTCCAAAGCCTTTGATCTTCTGCAGATAAATCTATGGGGCCAAGAAGGAGCAGAGACGCTTCCCTTGCAAAGCCCTGAATGGAGGCACCAGGGGGAGCTTCAGTGTGTTCTTGCAGATGGTTTTGTTGGAACTTGAGATACTTCAGCTAAAACTCTTGCAGAGATAAGCCTTCAGCCCCGGCTTCTGAGCCCTACGACTCTCTCCTCCCAAATAGTGAAGTCCTTCAGATGCGAACTGTGCCAAAATGAGAAGGAAATTTTGACTGTACCCGAGCCTAACCACAATGCCACCCTTCACGCTTCCTCTCAGTGCCCGCTATGGATGCTGAAGCCTAGACCAGCTGTCTCAAGAGCTGAGCCCTGCCCACCCCACCCCTGTGTGCCCACCTGAAGTGGGTGGGGGCTCCTGATCTCGCTCCTTAAACAGGGCAACATCTTCCCAGTCCTCCCACCAGGACTTTTTCCAGCCCATACTATGCACGTCCCTTGTAGAATCTCTTTCTGAAAATTCCTTTTCATATGGACTTGTTCATACCATGAGCACTGGAATGAAGTTCCCATCCTATGTTAGCAGTCAAGGTCTTACTATTTCTATTATCATATCTTCACCTGTTTATCATATTGTTCTGATCCAAACAGGCTCTGAAGGCTTCTCTAAACACACTTTTAGCATTTCACTCTAAACCTAAGTAGCTCCTTCTCCTTCCATTTAGAAACTCTCTCTCTTATTTTTTTCTTCCCAAGAACAACACTGAGCACTTTCAAGCTCACACCAAGCTTAATTCTGCTCTGCCTGGAATGTTGCCTGAAAACAGCAGCTATGCTGCGGCCTCTGATTCCTCTGACCTTTGACCTCCTGTAGTTCTCTGGGAGCCTTTGTTCATAACTTTCCCCCACTGCTATGTGTACTTCAGCAGCTGAGTCATGTCTTTTTGAGAAATTTCTAAATTGCTTAAGGAAGAAGACTATGTCTACACAGAAGTCTCCCATGATCGAAGACTGGACCACTAGGTGTCTAATACGCTCCCATTCAGTTAGGCAAAGTATAGGTCCACTGTGTCTTCATGTGAGCGTCTATTGGTGGTGTCTCATACATCCTCGAAAAGGTGGCTCTGACTCTAGAGAAAAAGCATCCAACAACTCCTAAAACCAGTCAGACCTATAAAAACAACTCAAAGCCCATTTGTTCAAAAAATGGGCATTGCATTCAAAATTGAAAGAAGAATCAAGATTCTTCTAGCATTCGCTAGCATTTATTAAAGTAAAATTAGATGCATATGGGAATAATAAACTTTATATTTTAACCTAGGATAGTATACCATAAACCTTCAATCAACTAGACCTCAGGTCTGTTCTGCACATTTCTGAGCTATAGTTTTCTTATCCATAATATTTAAAAATACCTTCCTTTTAACAGAAAGGAGGATCAATTGGGTTAGCACACTTGAAAGTGCTAAGCATGATTCCAGGGCTGCAGTAGATATTTATTATGTACTTAATTTCTTCCTTATGATTAGTCACCCAGGAGGAAGCATCAAAGAAGTAACCTTATTACTGTTGGACAGATACAGGAATGGTAGGGCCAAGGGTGAAATAAATGCTGACCTCTCTTCGAAGGAGCAGAAGGCTCAATCACTTGAAAATATTCTCACTGACTATACTATAACAAGCCAGGGTGAACACATTGTTATCCCACTTTTAGGCCAACATACCTCACCTGTCTCAGTTACTCTTCTCTCACTGCTAGAGCAAATACCCAACACCCAAATTGAAGGAAGGAAAGTTTCTTTAGCTCACAGTTATTGGAGGTTGCAGTCCATACTCAGCTGGCTCCAAGGCAGAGTGGCACATGGCAGAGGGCAAACTTCCATGCCAGTGGCAAAGAGCAAGAGAGCAAATAGGAGCAGTGGCAACAATGGCTGCAGAGAAGAAATCTGTCTCCCTTAGGTTTCATTTGGGTTATGCCTCAGGCTGGGTGTAGTACTCATACCCATAATCCCGGCAGTAGTAAACCACATAATCCCAGTGGATCTTGAGTTAATCTCAAACTCTAGAAGTCCCCACCCCATGATCGAATGAAGCTTTTGTGTTGGGGAGCAACTAAACATGAATCTTTTCTTCCGCTTTCCAAAACCAGTGGCAACAGCCTTCAGTCACTGGTAGCCCAGCTGCTCGAGGCTTTGCCCCTGGCAGCACTTGATTCTCTGCTGCTGAGTCTGGGCTGGGGCCTTGGGCAGGCACACAGCAGTGGAAGGGCAGAGCCATTGAGTTCCCCTCTATGCTCTGCTGCTCCTTGGAAGGTAGGAGTCCATGCCCATACCAAATGGCCCTTGAACAGAAAGTCCAGTTAGTGTATAGAGCTATCCCCAGGACAAGAAAGTTGCAGTGGATGGAGGCAGCTTAGAGGTTTCAGGAAGTAAAAATAGAAAGAATTTTTTTTCACCTTAATACAACAAAGGTCTTTATGGAGACACCTGACTCTGATGCAGTAACCTATATCTATGGAGTTTTATATAATGGCTGGTCCCTGTCCCCCCCTCGATTCTGTGACAAGACAGGAATAGCATGAGTGACCTCTGGACCATTCACCACTATAGCCCCTGGCACCTCACAGATTTCCTTCTTTCTGCAAGAAAGATGGCATTTCAGAGTTGACAGCTTCTCTCTCAAGCTATGCACTTGTTTTGATAGGTGATAAAGTCAGGGCTCCCCCTAGGGTGGGGCAATACAAGCATGGGCTGCTCATCATAAACCAGAGGTAGGGTGGCAGAGGGCTAGAAACCTTTCAGCTGGCCATCTTCCAGATGAGCATTGATGGGAGAATCATGACAGTGCAGGCCTCTCTGAATGAAGGAAGCCAGGCAGACCAAGTCACAGAGCCCTGGGATACAGCCAGGACACATGCTAGTCTCTGCCTCCCCAAAATGCCCAAAAGGCCTCACTGTCCAGTGCTCTGGGATTGCCTGTTCCTGATCTTGTGCACATGTGAGAAGTTAGAAACTTGTGGTAATAAGTGTTAAGGTTTTCTCTCAGCCCATGGAAGCTACTTAGGATGAATTACCTCATGTTCTCAGAAGCCAGATTTCCTCAGCAGGATAACTATATCACTACAACAGGGGTGAAGGATAAGCAGAAGTGGATTAGAGAAATTCCAGACACCATCCTAATGATTGAGGTAATGGAGCTCGGATAGAGAAGTAAGGTCCCCACCCATGATGATGCTCAGGAGGGTCTGGCAGGTCACCGTTGAGAGCATCCCCAGGGGACTGGAGAACACACTAAGCTCTAGTCTCGGGCATCTTTCACACTTACCTTCTATGGGAAGCCACTCCCAGAAGGAGGATACAAGGGACAGGATAGCCCAACTTCAGTTTCCATACTACACTTTGGTGTGTGCATTATAAGAGGCTGTGCGACGGACCTCCCTCTGATTCTTCCCCCTCCTTTCTCATCCATCTCGTTGGCTCTAGACAAGTTCCTATTTCTTCCATTCTTGCAAGAGACATTCAGTGCTAGTGACCTTTAGAGAGCATTTTTTCCCTTGTACCTCTATTTTGTGCTTCCTTGGAACTCAGCATCTAGGTACTGAGACAGCAGGGATGACAAACTGTGCTGTCTGCAGCTCTTCTGGGGCCCATTGCATCCCCGGGGGCCTGATGGAGTCTCACTTATCTCTGGAGATGCCAATTCCTATTTCTTCTGCAGAGACCCCCACCTGAATGAAGGTGAACCCAACCCCTCAGAAGCAGAGGAAAGCACTGGCTGCAACTGTGGGCTGCAGAGTAAGAAACTGCGCTCAGCTCATAGCGTTACCACCCTGCCATCTGCCAGCTCTCTGGTGACACTGAGCAAGTTCTTCCTGCTCTCTCAGCTTCGGTTTCCTTGCCAGTGGCCATGGAGGATAACTCTTGTGGAGACCTTTGTGGCTTCCTGGCATATGCTACATACCGTCATCATCCGTTTTCCATGCTGCAATAATAACTAAGTTGCAGTAGTTCATGTAGAGAGATTTACTTGTCTTATGATTCTGGAGCCTAGAAACCCAGGAGCATGGTTCTAGCCTCAGGTGAGGGCCTCTTACGGCAGAGCTGCCCTGCAGAAAGGGGAAGGGCAAGTGGCCACATGAGCAAGACAGGAATCTCAGGGATGACTTTGCTTTATAACAACCCCATGTGCAGTGACCAATTCAGGCTGCAGAAAGGCAGTAATGTTGCTTTCAACCTAATCACCCCCTCAAGGGTCTGCCCCCTGACACCACTGTGCTGGAAGCAGGGGCACCCACACATGAACCCTAGAGGGGTGCTCAAGTCACAGCAGGTACTCAGCTCATCCTACTTGTGCTGCAAAAATTGGTTGTTATGACACCGTGATGTTCAACCCAACATCTGTCTTCAGCTTCTTCCCAGTTCTTCCCTCTACCAAGATCTCTCTGAATCTGAAGTCAGGCCTTTCAAGTGCTAGCCTTTCCCTTTTGCATATTCAAGAACATTACTTCCACAATTCTGAACCCCCCTTGCACCATCGATTTTTCCATTTTCTTCCAAAATAGTTCCATCAACATGCACAAAATATTGCTTTATTGCTATTTCTCTCATCTAAAAAAATATATATATCTTGTGATTCTGACTTCCCCCACAAGCTATAGTGTTTTTTTTTTCTCCCCTTTGCAACAAAACCCTTGAAAGAGTAATCTCTACTTATGGCCTTCAATTTTCCTTCCCTATTCTCTCCTAAATTTTCTCTTGTCAATCCCTTGGCCATCTCAGTCCTTCATAACCACTCTTATCAAGGCCACCCATGGCCTCTGCATCTCAATCAATTCTGTCCTTATCTAAATTGACCCTTCAGTGGGCTCAACCCAGTGAATAACAGCTCCCTTATTTATACAGTTTCTTTACTACTTTTGTAAGACATTGCTCTTTCCTGTTTTTCTTTCTGCTTCGCTATCACACCTTCTCAGGATATACTGGTGCTTTCTTGTCTTCCCTTCTACCTCCTAATGATGTCAGGTTGCAGGATTCATCTCCTCATTTCTTTGTCTCTCTATCTGCTCTAGTCCCTTGTATCCTACAGTC
Source organism: Ctenomys sociabilis (assembly GCA_004027165.1). Taxonomy (NCBI): domain Eukaryota; kingdom Metazoa; phylum Chordata; class Mammalia; order Rodentia; family Ctenomyidae; genus Ctenomys; species Ctenomys sociabilis. Next base: position 29,999 of record PVKA01016715.1, on the reverse strand, counting down.
TTATAGTTTTGAATCAGCTCAGTATGGCCCCCAAGTTTGCCTTCCATTCCAGACTCCTCCCTTAAGCTAGAGCTCCAGCAGCAGACTAGCAGCTGGCAGCAGACCAGTCCCCACTGGGAAGTCGAAGAGGCATGTGAAATCATTGTGCCCAGAACTAAGGCTCGTTCTCTCTCAGATCTTCTAGAGTCTTCTCCAGCTCCACTAGTGATGACTCCATCCTTTAGTGCACTCAAAGCAATCCTTCTTTTCACTCATACGTTCTATATCCCAACCATTGGGAAACATGGGCTGTTGTACCTTGTAAGTCATCTCTAGAATCTGGCCATTGGTACCAGCTTTACAGCACCCATCTCTGAATTGCCTGCCATCGCTGCCCACATAGGTCCCGTAATTTGCTGGCGGGTCACCCAGTTTCCACCATTGCCTCCGTTCCATATAATATCAACAAGCAGCAGAGTAATCACCTTCAAAACAATCTGCATCCTCCTGTTCCTTTCCCCCCAGTAGCTGCTTATCCTACTGCGGGTAAACCTGCCTGCTGCTAGAGCCATTCCTGAGCCACTCCCAGACAATGCTCTGATGACAGTTCTTGCGGTCCTCTCCCTGGCTCTCTCGAGACTAACCATATTGCTCTTCTTGCTCCTTCTTGAATCCACCAGGCTCGTTTCCGCATCAGCACCACTGCAGCCCTGTGTTTACAACAAATGTGGTTATGCACTCAGTCCTCGCTCAGACACCTCTTCTCTGAGACCCTCCCCTGCGAGTGTGTACACGTCTCAGTCTCTACCGTCACACCACGGTTCCAATACTCCTCCTCATGTCTGTCTTCCTATTTTTATAGCACTTACTTCTGACTGACATTCTGTCTATTTTTAAGTCTCATATTTGATGTCTCTCCCACCTCCAACACAAATATGCTGCCTATGTACAAACATTATCAGGGCAGAAGGTCTTTTTACTGATCCATTACAAAAATGTACAATAATGGCTGACACAGAGCAAACACTCAGCCAACCTATGCCAAATGCAGCAGTTAATTATTAATTAGTATTACACCATTTCAGCTCCCCTTTCTAGGCATTACATTGAGATACAAACCTGGCACACAGAACTGTATGTTTATTTCCTCAAAGGCCCTTGCAGTCTGTGGGGCTCTGTGACCAGCAGGTCCAAGGGAGTTGGCCACATTAGACAGGGTATGCAAAGGGGCTTGGACTGTCCTTCTGGAAGGATGGACGGCTTCTTGACCAATCAAGCTACTGAACCACTTCACTCCTTACTCTGAGAAGACAGAAGAAGTTAAAATGAGGTCCCTGCCCAAAAGGCAACACGTAGCTACATAAAACAATAAGCAGACAGTACTGTGCAGTACATCATCAGGTGCTAAATTGGGTCTTATTGACTCTAAGTGCTGTTGGAGTTCAGAGAGGGGAGAAATCAATGTGCAGTAAAGCTGCGCACAGAGTTCTGGGCCATCACTCCTAAGTTCCTTGAGGGCAGGGACTATATCACGCTTTTATCTTCATATGATTTCTTTCTTTTTGCCTTCCTCCCTCATGGTTTGACTCCTTTTCTTTCTCCACCCTCCCTTCCACCCACCCAACACAGTGCTCTGCCCACAATAGATACATAATTACTGCTTTTTTATGCTTCCCCTAACTACTTTCCAAAAGGATTTGAAGCAGCTTATAGGGTCATAAAGCAAATAAACATGCTTTAAAAGAAGGCAAGAAAGAAAAAAGCAAAACAGAGGTAGGGAGAGAAAATGAAACTAGGAATGAGGAAAGTAATATATTAAAATATGAGCCATAAAGGACCATGCCTTCGCACAGATGAATCACAAATTTGACTCAGTGCTTCCAATGGACGATTTGAAAAGGAAAACCTAATTAATTATGCAATTCACACTATTCCTATGACAAAAGCAGACCAATTGTTCAGCAGACTCATAGCTATTCATGATACTTAAGCCTTCCATGTATTTCTCCCCAGAGTCCTCATAGAGCAGGCGTATTATAATGTAATGAACAACATTCTCAAAGAGTTGCTTAGAGTAGACTCAACCACAAGCATCACAAGTCTGTTGTTCCATAGCTGTTTTCAACTGTCAGAGAATATTTGTACTTTGCTAATAGTGACTGCTATGGCGTGACTATGCCATTTAACTGTAGCCTAAATCGAGAAATTTAACAAGCTTAAAAAAGGAGTAAATGGACAGAGAAGCTGCTCTCTCAGATATAAAAGAATACACCACACACATATATACATGTACCCACAGGGGAAGTAAACTTTTCATCTTCTGCTCATTTTGATTTAAAATTTTTATTTATTCATAATAATGGTATACATTTATATCATCTATGTAAAATTTTAATGCATGTACATAATGTGTAAGAATCAGATTAGGATAATTTATATATCTGTCACGTCAAACATTTATCATTTTTTTTTTTGTGGTAACAGGGCTCAAAATCATCTGTACTACATATTTTGAAATGGAAATTGAATGCTGTCAATCCTAGCCAGCCTGCTGTGCTAGGCAACATCAGAATCACTCCTCCCATGGAGGGTGCACACCTCATGCATGTTAACTGTCCTCGGATATCTCCCCACTTGTCATCTCTGCTAAGCAATGTCTTAGCTTCTATTTTTGTGAGCTCATCTCTGTTGACCTCCCCGAGTAATGTTTGTCTTTTGTACCTCACTTATTGCATTTAACATAATGTCCTCCAATTGAAACCGTGTTGCCACAAATGACAGGACTTTTAGTCTTTCTATTTATTTGTTTATTTTTATTTTGTAGCCAAATAACAACACCCTTGTAATGGCCTTAGGCTTTTATTTCTTTCTCTAGATTTTACACCTACCAAGGGCAAGTACAAAATGGAATCCTTGGAATCTTCATCTCTCTCACGGCATGTAGTATCAAGCCTTGTTCTCAATGAATTTAGTTTTTGAATTCAGCAAATATTTGCTGAATCGCTAGTTGGTATGAGGTCCTTTTCTTAGAATGTCCAACCAAAGCAGAAATAGAAACAAGACTGAAAATAATTATAATAAGCAAGTAAATTCTATATTATAAAAAATAAATTTCACTGTAGAAAAAAAGGAAAATAAAGTATAAAAGAAGCATTTCTATTGTATGTGTGCATATAGGTACAGTTGATAGAATAAATTATCATAGTCAATGCAGACTTCTTAAGAATGACAAGATTTTAGTGAAAAATCAGAGAAGATGAAGAGTTAGTCAAATAGATATCTGGGAAAATGACATTTTCAGTTTTTACAGTGGGAAACAGCCATAAATATATATTTATTGACCACCTCAACCCCCAAACATTGTGATTTATCAGACTGGTTTTAGAGATCAGGGTGTGGATTGAGGTTACAAGGCATTCAAAAAGAAAAATAATTTCTTCAAAAATCCTGCATTTACAATAATAACAAAATGATTTAAAGTACAGAACTGTATGAAAAATAATTATTGACTGTTGGGAAATAAATGATCCACACCACTCAGCTTGGAGACAAGGGTCTCAGTCAAGGGCTGAGGCTAATTAAGACTGCAGTAATAAACAGACTAAGACATCTCAGTGACTTAACCCATAAGGTTTTTTTCTGAAGAATACACCTCCCTCCCTCTAGGACAATTCCATGCAAATGAGGATCTAGGGGCCAGACTGTTTCCTCATCACTGTGGCTCTGCCATCTGTGAGGTGATGATGCCATCATCCAGAGACCAAGGGAAGGCAGTGAACAGCTCTCTGCTTTTGCCTCCTTTGGCCCCAGGAGGCTCAGACCAACGACAGGAAGGCTCAGCAGCCAGAAGAGTCACACATCCCAACTTCACTGCAGTGGATGCTGAGAAAGGCAGAGCTTCTAAGCTCCACAAAGGAAAAGGAGAGGGATTTGGTCAACTGCATTGCTTTTGAAACAGTCAAAACAAAGGCTGGACTTGAATTTGTGGCCCTGTCACACAGGTCAACCTTGATATCGGTCCCATTCTGAATGAATCTATGTTATGATGGTAGACAAAGGAGTAAAATAGTGAAGATCATAATCAATAACAGTACTTGGATGGCTTGTTCAATGCTCTGGATCCTAACAATGTAATCAAGTGATAATTGGAGAAGGGCTAAACTCAAGGTCTTCAGTAAAATATATGCATAGATCATCCTACCACTTATATGACAAAATGGTATAAAACAAACATTTTCTACAGAAGATGTCTCTATGTTCTGATAGACACTTTAAATTATTCATTTAAGGAATAATCAAAAATATTATCAATATCTACCTGAGAGAAAGTATCTACCCCATTAAACCCTCTGATTTCTTCCAATGTTTGTGTTCTTGTTACTGTCTTACATTGGTCTGAGTCTCCGTACATAATTATTTTTACAAGATCCCTTTGCTGACCTCATATATTTCTAAGTCTCTGTCCTTAATTGTTCAATGTCTAGAAATTAAACAATAGGATGAAATTACATATTTGAAATACACTATCTGAACATTCCTTCCATTTATTTCATTTTGTTTTGCTCTATTACCCAGAAATAGCTTCATATCCTGCCTGTGGGAGTTTCTACCTTCCTGTGTTTGTAAACTCTCAGATTTTTTCTGATTCTCAGTCATTCATAATCTACCCAGCCACATGCCTCTAAGATAATACTGAAGTTTCTAAACTTGGATAGAATAAGTTCCAAAGTGGGGGTTGAGGGGAAGACTTATCTCCCCTACTGAATGCAAACCATGGTTTTGTCCTCAGATAAAGTTGAAGTCCCTGTCCTCTGTGTCTTTTACATCCTCTGCAGTTATAATTGGTGCTACAATGACTTCAAATCTTGAGCAGAGGGGGCACATTCTAGATTTTGTTCTGAAATAATCCTGCTTTGGGAAAGAGCTGTCATATTTCCAACAGAATACTGAGTTTTAGGGGCTGGGGAGATGGCTCAGCAGAATAAGCGCTTCCCTGGCAAGCACAAGGGTCTGAGTTCAATCCCTGGTTCCACCAAAAAAAAAAAAAAAAAAAGAATACTGAGCTTTAGCTGCCAGGAAATGGGCTCAGTGTGGTTGAATTTCCTCTAAATGTGAATAAAAGGAAAATAAAGAGAAATAAGTCATGTAAAAACTTGGTTCTTAATAAAGACCAAAAGATAATTTCTGGTTACAAAGGTTGTATTTGCCTTCTGAGCTCATTTTCGTCAAGTGTATTTTATCAGAAAACCATCCAATTCATTAATATTTTCTAATTAAATAACAAATTAGAAGTTCATCTTTTGAATTTTAAGAAATTATAATTTCATGACCCAAGATGTGGTTGAGAAATACACTAAATGTTTAAATTTTAAAGACTATTATGGTCAAAAAATATATATATATTTCCTGTAATCTCCCTCAAAATACTCCCCCACGCCTCAAACACAATTATTCCACTACTTATTAATTGCACTGTCATGGCTGCTTCATTGTCCTGAATAGATCTGAAACATTTATCCTTCAGGGTGATTTTGACTGGGGAAAGAGTGAGAAATCCGCCGGTGCCCAGCCTGGAGGATAAGGCGAATGAAAACTTCCTGTGACGCCTTGGCCAGCCTGCCCCTCTGTTGGACGAGACTTAACAGCAGCACCCACAGTATTTTTCATTTCACTTCATAATGGTATTCATGAAAAAAGGCTTCCAGAAGTGCTTCAAAAAGTAGCGGAACCAGTGGGCTAGGTGTGTGCTAAGTATCTTTAGGGGAGCTAACAGCAAACATAAATGTATTCACGCGCCATATATTTTGATCATAAATCTTGAGTATTTCTGTACTTTATCCCATTTTTCCTTGCTGTATATTTACCAGACACATATCAGATATTTCAAAAATGACTATGAGATTTTAATTCAAATTGCTATTGTTTTTCATTTTCTGATTATTAATTCCTCTTCTTCCATTGCTGTCTTCACGTGTTCTCCATTTGCTGATTTTTATTATTCAGGTTTCTTAATTCGTGAGGTCTTCATTTTTATTTGTATTCATTCTTGCTTTGAAAAGCAATTGAGATTTGAGTTTACCTTTATAATTTGGTAATTTTTAAATATTGTCATAAAAAATCCACTGTTTAGCATTCATTGAAGTTTCCTTTATGACCTTGGGTAGGATTACTGCTTGGTAAACATGTTATGGTTATTTGAAAAAGATGTATTCCTTCAGGTTACATATTTTGATATATGTATGGAATTAATCTTGCTTGTTAGGTTGTTCAGTCGTCACTTTTCTCGTTTATCTGGGTCAGTTTGATCTGTCCAAGGCCCTGAGTGCTGTATTAAAGCTCCCTGCTTTGCTGTAATGCAATTATTCATGTATTACAGAGTCATTTTTATGATATTTACAACAGAAACATTAATGACCATTATATCTTTATCATGAAGAATAACCTCATTAACCTGCTAACTGCTTTTGTCTTGAATTCCTCTTTGTTGTTATTAATAACACCTCTTCCTCATTTGTGTTGCCTTGATGAATCATTGCTCTTACTTTTTTCTAAAAATTTCATGTAATTTATTTTTGGTTTTGTCTTATAAATGTACATAGCTAGGCTGGATGGTTTTGTGTTTTGCCTCAGCAATTTGAGAATCCTTCTTTTTAGTGGGGATGTTTGTTTGTTCACAATTTTACATAATCATTTTATTTCAGATTAGTTTGGAATTTAGAGAAACGTTGCAAAGATAGTACAAATTTTCTTTCTTTCACACTGTTTCCTCTTTTTTACTTATATCTTTCTTTCATCTTGGCCCAATGCCCTTTTACCATGAAATCCCATCCACATTAGGCTATGTCGTCTTCTTAGGCTCCGTGGCGATGGCTGTCATACATCCCTTACTCTTAATGATCTCCACTGCTTTGAGAAACCTTTGTCAGATATTTTGCAGAATGTTCTTCATTTGAAATTCGCCTTTTATTTTTAACTTAGATTATGGAGTTTTCCCAGTTTCTTTCTTTCTTTTCTTTTCTTTTTTTTTTCTGAGACAAGGTATTACTATGTGGTTCAGGCTGGTTTTGAACTCACAGTGATCCTCCTGCTTTCGCCTCTCAAGTGCTGGGATTACAGACACATGCCACCATACTGAGCAGAAGCTTTACCACTTTCTACATGCATCCACTTTCACATGTGGCTGTGCGCACACACATGCAGATGCTGTATGCAGTTCTGTGCCATTTGATCCCATGCATAGATCTGTCGGACCATGCTCAGGGTGTAGAGCTGTACCATTGCCACAAAAGGACTTGCTCATTTCACTGATTTGTGTCAAGCCCCTGTCCAAAGCCACCTCTGTCTCTGGTAATCACTAATCTGTCTTCCATCTCTGTAGTTTCAACTTTCTGAAGATGCTGTAGGTTTTAGATACTTCCTCTGTATTGAGACAAAATACCCAGTGCCTACAAGCTTAAAAAGGAGAGCTTTGTTTAGCTCACAGTTTGTAGAACTTTCAGTCAATAGGCAGCTGGCTCCAAAGGAGGGTTGCAGGGCAGGGGGCCATGCCACGAAAGAGGGGCTTTCCATGCCAAGCAAGACAGGAAGCCAAACAGTTCCTTCTTTCCCTTTTCATTACATCCAAGCTACAAGCATATTGGTTCATGCCTTCCACACCCAGGATGGGTCTTCCCTTTTCAGCAAGTCCCTCCCCCACACCCAGAAATATGCTAATCCAACCAGGCTATTCCAGTATCACATACCTATGATCCAGTGACTTCCAAGGACCAAACAGGTGCATGAGACTATCAGGTGACATCTAGTTATAAGCCATAAATTGTGTATAAATCAAGTCACATATTATGCAACTTTTTGAGAGTGACTTCCTTTTTTCTTATTAAGTTTTTTGATACACTTTAGATACACATAATGATCATATACATGATAGGGAATTTGTTTCTGTATATGATATATTTTGATTCCTCTTTTTTCCCAATCTCTTCCTATCTCTTCCACCTTACACTCCTCTTTTTTTTTTTTTTTTTTTTTTTTTTTTTTTTTTTTTTTTTTTTTTTTTTTTTTTTTTTTTTTTTTTTTTTTTTTTTTTTTTTTTTTTTTTTTTTTTTTTTTTTTTTTTTTTTTTTTTTTTTTTTTTTTTTTTTTTTTTTTTTTTTTTTTTTTTTTTTTTTTGGTGATAGGATCTTGCACTTGCCAGGCATGTGTGCTGCTGAGCTATATTCCCAGCCCCTCAACTCTTCTTCCACTAGGAATAATGCTTATAAAATCGATTCAAGCTTCTGCATGCATTATTAGTTTGTTCATTCTTATCGATAAGCAGAATTCTTTCACTTGTGGAAGAACAATTGTATTATTTCTGGTTTGGGGCCCCCAATAAACAAAGCTGCAATGCATGTCTATGCTCAAGTTTTTGTCTATATAAGTTTTCACTTCTCCGAGGTAAATGCCTGAGAGCACAGTCTCTGGGCTGCATGACAAGTGCACATACACTTTCATAAGACCCCACCAACCTGTGTTCCAGCGAGAGTGCACCATGTGCAGCTCCCATCAGCAGCTCCCATCTACTTTTCTATGGATCTACTTTTTCTGCTCTCCTTCCAGCACTTGACCCTCTCCTTTCTTCTTTTCTAATTTTAGTCCTTCCAAAAGGTGTGTAGTGATATCTTGTGGCTTAATTTGTATTCCAGCAGTGGTACATCATGTGGCACCATTTTTTTCTCACGTGCTTATTTGCATCCATTTCTCCTAGACTATCTGTGTCTTTCAGTTTTGAATTCACACCCCACCTATAATATTCTGGGTATAAATCCGTTGCAAAAAGAATGGTTTGGTAATATTTCCTCCTAAACTTCAGCTTGTCTTTTCATGTTATTCTGAGAGCTTTTCATGGACAAAGATTTTAATCTGACAATGTATCAGTTTTTATGAGTCGTTTGTGGTATCCTATCCAACAGCTTTTCATATGACAGAATTCCTAGGTCTCAACAATTTCTTCCTATATTATAAAAGTTTTATGATTTCTTTACATACAAGATTGAGGAATACGGTGAACACTTAAACTTTAAAAGTTTTGTACAGTAAAAGATACAATGCCAACAACAGTAAGTGTGTTTGAGGTAAGGGGAAGTATTTTCAGAGTTTTGAGGGGTATTGCAGCAATGTGGCTATGGTGGGAATAATTTTTTATGAAAACAGCCGGGCGTGGTGGCGCATGCCTGTAATCCCAGCACTAGGGAGGCTGAGGCAGGAGGATTGTTGTGAGTTCGAGACCAGCCTGAGCTACAAAGTGAGCTTAAGGCCAGCCTGAACTGCATAGTGAGACCCTGTCTTAAAAAGACAAAAAAAAAAAAAAAAGAAAACATTCACTGTATTTTCATCACCTCTAATATAAATCCATGATTGCTAAAAATTATTTTATCTTTTACCAAATTTTTGTTTAATTATGTTTATTTCCTTCTTTGAAGTTCCTTTTGATTCTTTTCTGTTTTGTTCACTCTTGTGATTTTTTCTGAGAATATTATACTTGGGCTATGCAATTGCAAGGTTTAATATAATTGAATGAGTTTTCTTTCTTATCCTTATTACTGATGCAACACGAACATAAGAATAGACTTTTATAGAGATAGACTTTGACATGTGTATTATAACTATAATACAAATATATTTATAACTATAACAATAACAATTTCATATTTACTTAGTTTTACTGTTCTTTGGGAATTGTTTTTAAAACAATTATCATTATTAACAAAATTATTATTTTTAACATGATTATTTTTAATCACTTTATTTCTTATCCATTATTTCTTCAATTACTTGAATAATTTTATTTCACAAGAGATGAATTAATGTTAAAATTTCTGATTCATTCATCTATGAATGCTAGCTCCTGAGGATGTAGATTCTGACACTTTTGTTTTCTTTTGTTTTATTCATGGTTTTTAATAGTCTATAGATAATGTATGATTTTTTGATATTTAATGATGTGGAAAAGAAAACAGGATATGAGTAAAGCATCAGATGAGAATCCCTACACAAATGAGAGGCCTGAGTACCAGGAAGGGAAAACTAAATCAATAATGAAATGTTTCTCCAAAGGTCAAGTAAGTCTATCACTTAAAAAAGTTATTGGATTTGAATTAGAAAATAATTGTAACCTTTGAAAGAGCAATTTTAGGGAAATGATAAAGATAAAAGTGCATTTCTTAGAGCTAGGGGGAGCCTTAGGTACATCTAGGCTCTAGTCTTCAGTCTCCTGCCTGGATGGAAGAGAGGCAATTTGCCGAATTTCCTAAAGTTACTTAAAAGATGCTAGCACTTACGGGTACTGTCTCAGTCACTCTTCTCTCATTGCTGGGACAAATACCTAACACTCAAAATGAAGGAAGGAAAGGTTTCTTCAGCTCACAGTTACTGGAGGTTTCAGTCCATACTCAGCTGGCCCCAAGGCAAAGTGGCACCTGGCAGAGAGCAAATTTCATGGCAGTGGCAAAGAGCAAGAGAGCAAAGTGGAGGAGCAACAGGACAACAACAATGGAGAGCAGGTCTGTCTCCCTTACGTTGCATTCAGGCTCTCTACCCCAGGCTGGGTGCAGTACTCACATCCATAATCCAAGCAGTGCTCTCACCCATAATCCCAGCAGCACTCACACCCATAATCCCAGCAGCACTCACACCATAATCCCAGTGGATCATGAGCTAATCAGAAACTCTAGAAGTCCACCCCATAACTGCATGAGGCTTGGGGGAACAAATAGACACAAACCATAACAGGTACAGCGAAACAGATCTTCCTATTTCCCTGATCTTTCTCCTAGTTACAAGGGCAGAAATGAGGACAGATAAATTGATCTAGTCAAGGGAAGGAGACAGTGCCAAGGAGCTGTTAAAAGAATGAATCCTACAGTTGTTGATCTTTAAAGGGGATGAGTGAGGCAAAAACAAGGGACCTAGAAGCCGCGGCAGCAAAGGGAGAGGGAGAGAGAAAGAGAGGATCTGGAAAGGTGAGCATGGTGATGTTAGCTTAGGAGTAGAAAAGCCTCAAGTGTCCAAAACACCTAGCCATGCAGGAAACGACAAGCAAAATGGAGGCAAGGGGGAGCGGGTTGACAGTCACTCTGCAAAGGCAGGGAATCAGGAAGGAAATGCAAGGACAGCTTAGAAAGGCCACTGAATACTTTAAATGTGTACCCTTGCCTATGGAAACAATGGTGAAGCTCAGAAAGATTCAACTGTTGCTCTGATGAAGTGTCTTCATTATGATCATTGCATTCCTCTATTGCAAAACCTCCTGCCATCAACAAGGCCAAATAATGCACCGTGCACCTAACTGTGCATTAGGCTGCAGTGATTCTGAGGAGACAGAGGACACTCAAGAGTGAGAGAGAAAGCGGTCTGGAACGTTGAGAAGATATATATATATATTTCAATATAATGAAACTTAGAGCTAAAATCACTCTTAGGTGCTTGGCAATGTCTACTTCACTGCTTTCTTTGATACTTTACTGTTTAATTTTCCCATTTTATATCATACTTAATTTTATACAACATCTTAAATCCTGCTGAATGCAGAAAAGCTATAAGCCTACCCCTTCCCATGTAACACCACCAATAAAAGAAGAAGTCAGAAAGTACATGGAGCCAAAGGAGCTTGACTGCTATTAAGGCAGGCCCATGACAGTGATGGATTCAGTGCTGTCCTGCAGGCCACACAGGGCCTGGAGTCACCGATCTCTGCTGGCTCTCTGATCTCTCAGGTTCTGGGTCACCCTAAGCCAGCTGGTAAGCAGGGTGAGACAGCTATCCATTAACATTTTTTAGCCCTTTGCAGTGTACTGCAATTTATCCCTGTCATTTAAACACAGGCAGTGGTCTTTAGCTTATTTCTGAGATCTTATTACATTTTTTATTCATAGAGAAGTAAGATTTAGGTATCGAAGATCAATAGCAGCCTCCATCATACCTACATTATTAATAAGAAAGATGTTGTATGAAGACAGAATGGTATATTGGATTTTCTCAGGAGCTGGAAACATTGCAGACAAGTAAAGCATTCGGCTTGCATTCCAGTCTGTTCTCTGCTCCAGCCCATGTGCACAATGCACCCCTTCTGGGAGCACCATCCCTGGCACTCACATAGAATTTCACACCTTGGTTTGGTGCAACCAGACCTCAAAGTGGAGAGGTTTAATTATTGGAAGAGGTCCTGAGAAACAACAGATTTATACCTTCCTTGGGACCCCAGATTCATGTTCACTTTTGGGGGGGCTGTCTTAGCTCAGTCAGGATTAATAACATGATCAGGAGTAACAAAGCTAGTTGACTGCTTTTCCACATACACTCAAAGTCAGGATTTCCTCTCCCAAATTTTACTTATTGTCTGGCAACAACAGTTGCAGTTTGACATTTATACTGCTCTCATGCCCTGCGTTATTTTAATGCAAGATTGCAGCAGTGTTCTCCCCAACCCGAAGCCAGATTTTTAGTTACTGCCCTTCCCCCCTAGTACTTTCCAGAAGAAGTGTGGGGAATCTCACAGCTGAGAGTAGCCAGCTGTCCTTGGATAGGAAGAGTACGGGCCAGGAACATGGGGATTTCTGTGCCCCAAATTCCTTGGCAGGCAGTGAGTCTCATTCTGTTAACGTCCCATGATGAGCACACACTGCAGCTGAGAGAAATCCTTTCGAGCTTTCTATAGCCATCTCAGTGACCTGGGATCAGCCCAAGCCAATGGTGAACTTTTTCTCAGTTCTTCTGTTACATTATTTATGTGGCATTTGATACCATCATTCACCACAACACTCTGTATCTGCCTGCCTGTCTCTCTCTGTCTCTCTCTCTCTTATTTTCTTCTACTTCTCTGACACACTTTTCTTTGTCCTGTTGCCTCCTAGCTTCTCCATCCCCACCCCTTAACAGTTGTGCTCTCTAAATGTCCATTCTTGGCCCTTTAAAAAAGGCAGTCATCAGCCACATGTTTTTCCTGTGCAGTTTTACCCTTTCCACAATCTCAACTACTTGTACAGGCTACTGACTCCCAAAATCATTATCTCTAAATAAATAAGACCAGCCTTTGGAGTTGAGGCTGAGTACATTACTGTTATGGTTTGAGTACAAAGTGGGGCCCACTGAAGTGCTGAGTTGATCGCCAGTGCAGCAACATTCAGAAGTTACGCAAGGGAGGAAACTGACTAATGGGGGTGCTGCCCTCACCCAGGGTTACCCTGCTGATGAGGTCATTAGCTGAATGGACCTCTGCAAATTAGGGCACAGTTGGAGGAAGTAGATCACTAAGTGGATCTTGAGAGTGTGACTTTGAAAGATATACACAGTCCCTCCGTCTCCCTCTCCGCTCTTCCCTCCCCCATCCCTGTCCTGTTTCCTTTTCCTCCTGGCTGCCTTGAGGAGGAAGGCAGACCATCTTTCCTGGCTGTCTTCCAGGAAAGATGTCCTTCTGCCATGCTATTGCTGCCTTGGAGTCATCCAGTCATGGGTTAAAACCTCTGACTATAGTCAAAATTAACTTTTGGTCCTTTTAATTGTATGTCAGGCATTTTGTCCCAACAATGAAAAGCCATCTCACACAGCTACTCTCTGTACACTGCCACCTTGAGATTTCATGCTGTTTCAGATCTGATATGTTCAGAACAACCCAGTCTTACCCTCCAACACCCTGCGTCTCCCTATCTCTAAGTGATTGCCAGCACACAGGTTGCCAAGTCAGTGTCACCAAGGTGTACTCTCTCCCCTTGTCCTCAGCTCCCATCCATTCCCCGCCTTCCGTCTGTCATCCCCATGACACCCTTGCCCCAGGCTGGCCCTTACTGTCTTATCTGCCCTAAAGTCTTGGATATCACTTTCTCCTTCTACTTTCTAACAGAGCTGCTCAGAGCAATAAGACAGAACACAGACATGAACCTTGTATTGTGTAACTAAGCCCTTCTGTGGTTTCCTGGTGCTGTTACAGAAACTCAAGGCCCCCCCATAGTTCTGATCTCACCTCAGTTTCCACGGATGTCGCCCCTCACCCCACCAGCCTTCCTTCCAAATCATTTGTTAAGCTCCTCTCATAGTAACCATGGGCAATTCCCCAAGTACCTTCAGGTTTTATGCCACAAAGACTATTTTTTTCATTTTTGCTTCTTTCTCTGATGACCATGGCCTTCCCTGATGGCCTCTCCTCTGTACACTGAAGAACACCATTTTATCTTCAGGAGTCAGATCTGGGTTTCCTCTCCCTTGAATCATTTCTTTATTATGCTAGTGCTTCCTCCCCTCCAGGTAGAATAATGCACTTCTCCTTGGTAAGCTCAACATATCTTATGTAAGCTTTTATTATAATACTTGCAATGATTTATTAACAGTTTTTACTTATAAACTCACATATTCATTTTCATTGTATCCTTACAAATAATCATAATGATGATAGTAAAGATTTATTTAATACTATATCCCAGGTACTACTAGAACAATTTTACATGCATTAACTTAATTAATTCTTGTAACAATGCTATGATGTAGTTATTATACTAGTTTGTTTTTAAAATAAGGAACTGGGGCCCCAGAATGTTTATATAACTTAGTTCAAAAATACAAATTGTAAGGGTAGAGACAGGTTGTGTGTCTATTTGGTCTGACTCCAAAACCTATGAATTTAGACACTTTATTTTACTGCTAGTGCTTAGCATATAATGCTAACTGCTAAGTGCTTACTGGATGAATTAATGAGATTAGATGCTTGGGAAAGGGTGAACTAGATGCCAAAATTAGTCAAAGAGAAACAAAGCCTGGGGCTAATCAGGGTCAACTAATCCACTAGGAGTGTCCATCTGAGTGGGGCAAGGATTAAATCCTGCCAGGATATTCAAAGACCCAAATCAGGAATAACTGGCACAATAACCTTGCAATATGCAGGACAAGCACGATAGAGGCTCTTTGGAATCCCCAAGACCATACTCTGGTGATCTCGGAGGCAAAGCCATTTGATCAGGGGCCTAAACAGAGTATTGAGCAACAAAAGAGCCTGACCTCCTGAACAGCCCCCACATGTTATGGCATAACTATTGTTGATGTAATTAGACTTGAAAGCCTCAGATGATTATAGCTGGAACTTTGGGAGACTGAATTGTGGGCACAGAGGGGCTGTCTTGCTATTGAGAAATAGGAGGGCTGGCCAAATAGCTCAGAGGATTAAAGCGCTTGCAAGCAGGTGCAGGGGCCAGAGGGCCGATCCCTGGTTCTGCCATGCCAGCCCTGTCTGGGTTGTGCTAAGATGACAATTAAGACTGGACATGGTGGCACACACCTGTAATCCCAGCTCTTGGGAGGCTGTAAACAGGTGGATCACTATGAGTCTGATCTAATAGTGAGACTGTGAACACCCTGTAGACCCATTCCTAAAATACAGAGAGGGAGAGAGAGAAAGAGGTAGAGAGAAATAGGGTCTGGTTACAAAGTTAGGTCGCTGGGGACATCACCCAGAGGTTACATCTCCATTCCTGGCCCACCCAGCTCCCCTGACTCCCTCCCACCACTCCATGAGCAGCTCTTACCATCCTGCTTTGAAGCAGGTGAGCAATGGACTGAAACAAGAGCCAAAATATACCTCTTGCCTTTAAGTTTAGGGCATTGGATATTTTGTCCAAGCAACAAGGAAGATGATTAAGAAACCTTCTAAACTCTTCTAGACCTTGACCTTACCTGAGCAGCAAGGATTTCAAGTGAGGCTTTGAATATTTCTATCCTGCAGATGAAACTTGGTAGGTGCCCATTAGATGCTTAACAAAGGAATCACAACTAAGCAATACCAGCAAACCGAGGACAGCTGTGCAGCCTCCCATCCTTCTCTTGCTTCCTCCACAAAATCTACCACAATGCTAGAAACATAAATATGTGATAAATGTCCCAAATAATGTCGTTGTATGACTATTTCTCTCTGCCATTATACCTATAAGGAAATTTTTTATTTCTCTTAATGAACTTTTTCTATTTCCAAGTATAAATTCAGAGGGAATAAAGAACAGAAAAACCCAATAGCTGAGTGGTTGTCAGATGTCAAACTTACCGAGACTTTCTGGACCCAATACAACTTATTCTAATCACCAGAAGATTCTTTTCTCCTGAGTAGATGTTGACGATATCCATGACAACGACAGAAACATACCTCCAGACTTCTCAGTGGCTTTGAGATAATAATTTCCTCTGCATTGCCCACATGCTTTCCACCCTATCCTCACCTCCAAAGTACTTTCTCCAAAAGTTCTCCATAGCAAAATATTGGCATTTTCTTTCTGTTTATCAGTCCGTCTCCAAGGGTTTATTACACATAAACTGTATTTCTCAGCATTAAACAAAATAGGATGAAAGAGTTTTCAGATACGAGTTCTACTCTCGTCTTAGAGATAATATTTCTATTTCAATGATAGAACAATGAGAAGATAGGCTTGCAAATAGACGTCACTTGTCTAACATCAAATTGGTAGCAATAGCAACACGGAGATTCCAGGCCGGTTTCACTAACTCTAAATCCTGTGTTCTTAATAAAGCTACTTGACTGTGATGACAGCAGCATTCAAAGTAGAGAGAAGCTGGAAGGCAGGTTACATGGAGGATGTTATAGTATGAACCAGGAATGCCATGTAATGATCTGTGTGCTAAGGGCTCGATCAGTAGAGGTTGCAGACTATCTAACAGGTAGGGCCTAGTAGAAAGAAGTTAGGTCACTGGAAACATCTCCAAAGTACATCCTCTTCCTGTTTCCCAGCTACCATGAGGTGAGTAGCTTCCTCCACCTGTGTTTCTGCCACAACCTCTGCCTTACCAGAGGGCCAAACACAAGGCCAACCGACTATGGACTGATAGCTCCAAAACTGTGAGACCAAATGTACCTTTTATCTTTAAAATTCTCTCAGATATGTTCACAGATGGAAAGCTAACAGCAGAGGTAAAGTCATCAGTTAGATGTTGAAGATCTTTGGTTTGGGATTGTAAAGAAGGTGGGTGGAGAGTGCAGGAAAGGATGCTATAAACAAATGCTCAGAGAAAGAATTGTCTGCAGTATCTGTAGATGAAAGAAAAGGGAGAAGATAAGCAAACAGTAAGGTCAGTAAACACAGAGAGGAGTCCCCTGGGGACCCAAGACCATGGTCAGCAGGCCTCTCCCCTGGGTCGGCTTCCGCTGTGCTCGCCTCACTGCTTCCCCACTCTACACAGATGAAGCCCTGACATTTCCCCCATGTCTCCTCCACCTTGTCTTCCCTTCTGAGCGTCAACCAGTGGGCAGCTCACACACATTTCTCAAAGTCTAATTAGCATCAACAATAGTTCAAGCTAATCGCCATAATTAATGGAAATGCATGACAACGACTGAGGGAATTAGAAATGGGCATAATGGCATGTGATTGAGGCTGGAGCAGCCTCTATTCAGGAAAGCTGGAGGGGGAACAAGTCTATGCATCTTCTCTCCCTTTCATTCCTCCTAGCTGGGTTCCCTGCTACTCTGGCCCCTCCTGTCAGACAGCATGAATACAAGCCACAGTCTCATCAAATCAGATTCCATCCATAATGTAGGCAGTGACCTCTCCCAGCGAATTACTGTTATTAGACTTAATTATATAATAATAGCTGCACGATGGCCTGGACCCCTCCTCTTCTCTGACAATGCTTGCACACCCACAGCAACAGCGTTTTCAGGACACAGCCACATCTGCTCTGTTCTTCCCCCCCAAATCTCATTTTCTCTTTTTCCTCTTTTCTTTAGTTTCTCCTCTCTGTTTCACCTTCCCACCTGCCACTTCTCCACCTCTCCCTGTTTTCTTTTTCCTTTGCCCCCTCTTCCTCTCTCCTTTTCTTTCTTGTGTTCTCTTCACCCCAAGTAACCTCCCCATTCTTGTGATTATTATGCAAATACAAGGAAACCCACAAGCTGTATTCCTCTTCTTCCCCAAAGGTTTTCTTTTCTGTAGTCCCCTTCTAAGGTTTGTGCAGAAGGCAAATGTCATGTGATATGCTCCATGGCGGGGCTTTTTCTCAGACCAACTGCTCTTTACCAGATCTGGAGCTTTCCATCTCCATGTCTTTGGGAGAGGGTGACTTTTTAAAAATTAGGATATATTTACAACAAGCATGTATTTACAACTCACCTATTTTGGACACAAAGAAATCACCCTATCTGAGTCTCAGGATTTAGTCCTCACCCTTCACTCTGAGATCAGTGCTGGGATTTGAGTCCCTGGTCTTTGGAATCCTATAGGTACAATATAGGTCTGAGGTGGAGGAAACAGACTTGCTTTGTGGAAGTAAGGCTAGGGACGGGCCTTACTTTGTGCAATACAAAGTATTGCACAAAACATGTAATAATGAACAATTTTGTTTTGTCTCTTTTCTCCCTCACTTCTGCTTCCTTTTTACCTTTGAATATTTGCTGAATCCCCAAAGTGCACCAAGCACATAGAATTCCCACCATGGAGACCCAGGAGGCTAATGTAGTTTCTTGCCCACCTCAAGCTTCTGTGCTGCTAAATTGGCCTCTTTTGTAGGGGCATCACTGAAATAAGTGGTTCTGATATCCTAATGGGCTTTATATGTTGAGATTTTCTTTTGTTTCTTCTTATTTATTTCTTAGAAGCTGCCAACAACCTGGGATATAGTCTATTTTTTCTATGTAAAATTATCCTGAATTGCCCGTCCCCAGCCTTACTTCCACAAAGCAAGTCTGTTTCCTCCACCTCAGACCTATATTGTACCTATAGGATTCCAGAGACCAGGGACTCAAATCCCAGCACTGATCTCAGAGTGAAGGGTGAGGACTAAATCCTGAGACTCAGATAGGGTGATTTCTTTGTGTCCAAAATAGGTGAGTTGAATAATGCTCAGTTCTTCCCCCTTATTTTGAAGAAGGGATGCAAGTATCAAGCAACCAATTCCAGTTTACTGCCTCAGCAGATTTGACATGAGCTTCAGCTGGTCCCAACTGTGAATGCACACCAGAGCCCTGAGGATTGATTGGGGGGTTCCATGGAGACTGAACATAGCAGCTGGTCAACAGGAAGAGGAAGAACAAAATTGTTCATATTACATTTTTTTGTGTAATACTTTGTATTTGAAGCATGCTTATCATAAATATATCTTATTTTTTAAAAAGTCAGAGGAAAAGGGATAGGCTTTGCGTTAATGCAAAGTATATCAATCCTGCAAAGCAACAAAAAGGAGCAACAGAGAAAAATGTGTCAATGTACTCATCTGGCCGAGGCAAGGGTTAACCTGTGCAGCCACGATGTCCCTTCATGAAGATGAATAAATGTGTGGAGTTTGGAGCTTTCCTGGCAGAAAGGATGATTTATTTCCCCTTTCATTTATATATGCAGCCCACGGGTCAGTGATATCTTTGGAATTCATGGTACACAGTTCTGGATATTTCAGCAATAGTCTTTAATCAGCATATCTCTACTAGTATGTAATTGTAAGAGGCAGAATGCAATTGTGAGGAATGCAGAATATAGAAGCCAAAACCCTGGTTTTATGACATTACTAGGTAACATGGCTTGTGAATTGCCCCTATAAAATGAACATGGAGATAATGAGGATTAAAATAACACATAAGATAATCTTTGCATTAATTGCTATCTTTTGCTTGACCCTACAGGTTTGTTGTAAGGATTGTATAATTAAAAGATGTGATAAAATGTTTCACAGCCATTTATTACTATACACACTGGTTATCATGTTGTATCCCCTAGGTGCCGGGCTCTCCAGGGGCTGGGCATGTAGAAATGCTATGGATGTATAGACCACCTGGCATCTCTCACTTACGATAGAAGAGGATGACTATGGATTCGCACCTGTTTCTAATAGTATGAAGGTGACCTTACATGGAGCATGATATGAATGTCTTTCTTTCCCCCTGAACCCCTAATCACAGCCCCAAGAAGTCATAAAAGATCACAGACCCAGGCTTAGTGATGCACACCTGTGATACTACCATGGAACGAGACTGAGGCAGAAAGGATGCACGTTTGAGTTTTTTCTGGACAACTCAGCAAGACTCTTGTCTCAAAATAAAAATAACAGGGCTATAGATGCAGCTCAGTAGTGGAATGGCCCTAGTTTCTAACCCATGTAATGGATTTAAAAAATGCTACAGGAGGACTTAGGTGCATAGCATCTGCACGCCGCGGTCCCTCGGAGAGGGGGGCTAGCCTGTGAACCCCATGCCTTCCCTAGCAATGTTCCAGGCCCTCAGCAGTGTCTGCAGATCACACGCTACGAAGCAGGGTCTGGATCTTAGTCATCCTCGGATTGACTGTACACCCCGCCTGGGCTCTGCTCCTCCACTCAGGGATGTGGCTCGTGAGGATCACACTGAGGTTCCCACAGGCCATCTCGGCAACAGCATTTTTCTAAGCAAGCCATTGAAATGAGGTGGAACTTCCTTCTCTTTCCCTTGAGCTGAGCCCCAGTCTGACCTGCTTGCAGTCAGCGGCGCTGAGACTGCCGTATACCTCTGGGTCTCCAAGGCTCGGGAGCAGCCAGTCCACGGTGCCCAAGAGCCCTCTATCTCGCAGAGATCTCCGCAGAGCTACCTCACAGCTTCCTTTGCGTGATTCCACTCCTTCCTTTAGGAAAACCATTACCTCTCCATTTGTTCCAGGAAGGAAAGGAGCAGAAAGGTGGTAGGAGAGAAAAGAAAGAAAGGATCACTGAGCTCCTCTTAGGCATCAGGCTCCCAGCCAGCTACTGTATGACATCTCATCCAATAGTCAGAGTGTCCAGAATTACAGATTGACTGAGGCATAGATTACCCGAGGCTCACAGCAGTTCCAGAGATTGGGCACAGTGGAATCAAGGCGGGAGAGCTTCAGAGCTCCTGTGCTTGGGCCGTTCCAGTTCATCTCCCGCACAGAGGAGGCCTGATTATGTGATGGGGATGCGCAGGAGCACAAGCCTCCTTCTCCCCAGCCTGGGAATTAGAGCCCAGGGCCCAGGAAGGCGTGAACCTCTGAGGTCGGCATCTCCCTGGGTTTGGATGAGAAGTGTGGGCACAGCACAGGTCCGTGTGGACTGGTGAAGTCCGTTGCTCCACGCAGCTGGAAAGCACCCGATGTTCCCACCAGAGCATTCTCTTTTAAGAGCTCCCGTTTGGTTCTAATTGTGTCTGAGAATTTGAAACTGTTGATATATATATATATATATATATATATATATATATATATATATATATATATATGTATATTTGTCTCCACTGGAAATACACTGAATTCCTGATGTGAATGAGAGACAGCATTGAAAAGTGTTAAGTGCTTTAAAATACACTATTTATTATACCATGGATTGTATTTTGTTTCTGAGGTTCTTGTATCATTATGTGATTTTGAAAAGGACTGGGTCCTTTTTCCACATATGCTTTTTTTCTTTTTCCCTCCTGCTCTCCAGAGAGCTAGCAGTATTTAAAATGTGTTGTATAATAGATAGCATAATCACTGTAAATTAAATGTGCCTCTGCCGAGTTGTGTTTTATGTTAATTCCATTGTGTGCTGGCAGCTGCTTGGGAAGGAAGCTATAGATTGGCAAGGGACGTGGATTCTCAGCTTTGCCAAGGATCCAGAGCCACAGGTCTGCGCTACAAGTGGTTCAACCAAGGAGAGGATTGGAGCTATAGAAGAGGGCCAAGAAGCCAGGGACAGGAATACCTGTGGCAGCACTGGGCAAGACAATGAGATCCCCTGGACACAGACCCAAGAGAGCTCACCTAGGGACCCTCGAAAATTAGGGTGGACAAGGGCAGAAGTAAAGGACAGACGCATGGCTCTAGGAGCAAAGTGATCTTCCTGCTATAGGACATGACTGCTGTCTGTTTCCATCAGCCCTGAAGTAGTAGGTAGTGAAGTGTCAATTTGTGATATCCCTGTGAATTTGCTAGAGAAACAGAGCAAATCCATAAGGGCAGAGATGTTTTCTGCTAGACAGCCTTTTGGTTGGAGAAATCTGGAGGCCATCACGGGCAAAGTAAGTAAGGAGAAAGGAGTCTGCAGACATAACCCAGGAAGAAGAAGGAGCTGGAGTGGAGGAGGCTTAGCTAGCAGGGGACTGGGGAGACTGCACAAGGCAACCCCGGAAGACTGCTGATACTGGTGTGATCAGGATATTCCAGAGAACATACAATGATATGCATTTCCTTTTTATTGAGCATCTACTATTTAACAACCATTATGCTGGTAAATATTAAACCATTTAACCTTCTCCTTATCTATTTATATTGTCCATGATGCCAAAATTATTAGCTTCGTCTATACAAAAATTGGGCTTTGTAGAGATTCACTTGACAGTCACCTGACTAAGAATCAGCCAAGCCCAAACTGGATCTGCAGCTTACTTATGGCCCCGGTGGAAACACAAATTTGGCTGAGAGGCCAGGTTGATGGAAGACAAGCAGAGAAACTGGAAGCTAAGTGGCCTTCTTGCTGTGGTGCATGATTGCTGTCTGCTTTCATCTGAGCCAGAAGTCTACAGACCTGAGAGCAGGGTGGCGTGGCCCACACTTCCCTCGGTGTGGACAGAGCTCCTGTCCTGCATGATGAGCGTGGCCCACCACGTAGAAAGAGGTGCACAGAGTGCGCGGGCACATTCTCTGCACGCTGCACATTAGTCAGCTTGGGCTGCCATGGTAGGACATCCAGAGTGGGTGGCTTACATTACAGGCATTTGTTTCTCACAGTTGTGGAGACTGGGAAATCACAGATCACGGTGCCAGCCAGCTCAGTGGCTGGGGAGGGCTCTTTTCCTGGTGCCACTTCAGCCAGCTTCTTATTGCAACCTGATGTGATAGAGAAAGCAGGACCCCTGGCTCTAAGGACACCCGTGCTGTTCAATCAGGGCCCCACCTTGCTGACCTTATTTAACCTCAGTTGCCTCCATGAAAGCCTCAAAGCCTCACTCCAGATACAGTTACACTGAAAGAAACGAGGTATTTGGCCCTGATGAGGACACTAACATTTGTTCCATGATGATATGTTCTTACTGTTGTTTTAAAAACACATTTGCCACCAGGCCTGGTGGTGCAGGCCCACAATCCCAGCACTTGGAAGGCTGAGACAGGAGCACTGCTGAGAGTTGACATCTTGAGCAACATAGGGAGACCCTGTCTCAAACAGTCAAAACAAAAAGTAGTAATAGTATATTTGTTTATCCTTTGGAAGGATAAACAACAAAATATTTGGGCAGCCTTTCTTTTCTCCTCATCCCTTAATAGTGCTATTATCTAAGTGATCCCCAGGGAGTATTTGCGGTTAGCTAAAGAACCAAGTTGAAAGATATTTTAATCAATTATCATGGCAAAAGCTGCACACACTGTAGGTGCGCTAGGCCCCCTGGAAGCCCTGCAGCTGCTACCAGGTGCTCTTACTCAGCAACTGCGGGTGGGGCAGGAGGTAAAAGGGCCAACTCTCCCGTTCCTATCCCCTTGAATGTGGGGTCTATGCTTCCATTCCTGCCCTTCTCAGACTCGGGGATCCCACCAGGACCAAAGGCTGCAGCCTAAAAGGCAGCTGTGAGATAAGCAACAGGCTGCCACACCATTGATATGCGCAGAGGAGCAGCAGCAGCCTTTGTATCAGAGCCTCACAAAAGCAATTCTCTGCAGTTGATATAAAAAGGTGTCAGTTCTGGTTTAAGTACTGTATTACCAGGGAAGATTTATCTGCCTCCAAGCTGGGCCTCCCCCACCGAGGGAATAAACAGTTCTTCTGCTTATCTGTTTCACGGAGCACAATATTTCTCCCATCATTTCTGCCTCCAAAAGGACTTTTTCTTTGCCTCTCCCAGTCCATCTCCAGAAATTTACGAGCATAAATTACTCATCACAATAATGATGATTGGGATGATGATAGGAGATGCCCCCTTCTACCCACCTCCTCACTGATCTCTGGGGAGATTGCACAATAAAAAATACTCAAAGGGTCTTTTAAATTGGGAGCCAGAGGGAATATTGGATTCTGGAGATAAGAAATCAAGGATCTAGAAGGTCAAGGAAAATCTCTGCTCTAAAAGGTTGGTAAGAAGTTAACTGGTTGAGGCAGCAAAGCTCACACACCATGGGCTGGCCGCTTGACTAGCAGGACTCCTAGTCCCTTTGTGAGCTTCAGGTCTGGCGCAGAGGGAGATGCGGTTCCACACAGATGTTCACTGTGAGGATCCTGCCCTGAAGGTGACAGTGCACAGAGGTCACCACCCACCGGATGCTCTTCTCTTCAGCATCACCCTCCCTTAGAGTAACAAAGCTACTAAAGTAAACACCAACACCAGAACCGTAGGGATTCTGTCTGGCTGGATTCTCCTTGCAGCTTACACAAATCATCCGGAACCTGGGTTTATTTTCCTGTAAAATGATGGAGGGAGGATATCTTCTCTATCTTATGATGATCAAAGTCCACAAAACAACCAAGCTTTGATATGGCAGGTGTGTGTGTGTGTGTGTGTGTTTGCAGAGTATATTTACTCACTGTAGCTTGAAATCAAAACAGGAAATACCAACTTCCACTCCACAAACAGCATAAGATTTAATTGGCAGATGTTCCCGATGGTGTACTAGGAGGGCACCAAACACGCTCCAGTGTTAAAGATACCACTCAGGCTCCATCCTGAGCAGTCGAGTGAGTGAATGCCGAGCACCTGGGAGAAGGGAAAAGCGGGAGGTACATGAGCGAGAAGGCACAAGAAGGAGGAACAGAAATGGCAGGTGTGTGAAGGGCTCTGGGGCTCAAAACTCCCTGTCTGTCATTCACTTGCCTTGTTCCCGCCTGACTGGTTTAAACGCCACATCAGCCACACAGAACATGCTGCAAGGCTGGGGAAAGGAAGCTGGGCCAGAGACTCTCAAGTACCCACCATGGGCATAAGAAATGATTTTTTTCCGTATTTATGTAGTACAGGGTCTACAGGCTCTCACTACACAGATGGCACTCACAGTGATCCTCTTGTTTTCAGCCTCCCAAGTGCTGAGATTACAGGTGCACACCACCATGCCCCATTTCAGTCTGTCTCAGCATGCCACGGAGGCAGGGCTGGCATGGCATGCCAGGAACTGAACCCCAGTCCCTGGATCTGCCTAAGCAGATGCTTTAGTCCACTGAGCTATCTGGCCAGCCCAAGAAACTTTAAAGAAAATATAGTCCCAGTAGTTTTTTTTTTTTACCTAGTGAGCAGTGGCAGTGATGCATTAGTGCCAACGAATGTGTCGCACAGTAGCCATGGCTAGCCAGCCCAGGGACAGCGTGCAAACTGAAGATAGCCACACAAGGGCAAAGGGGTCCTACCCGGTTCCATTAGCCTGACCAGTGACTGTCTTTCATCCAAATGAATAAATGAAGGCAGGCCACCCCAGGGGTGCTGCTAGGCTCCAGGGGTCACTGCTTCACATTCTAACTGGCTTTTCCTGTCTGGTGGTTGATGGTTTCATGGAAGATGGTGATTAATTGATTACTAATGGATAATGATAGATATATTGACAAGGATTGTTTTAATTTGATGTACTAATGTCTAGTAAACACAGGTGCACACAGCAAGGGTCCTTGTTCCAATATACGGCCCAGGCCCAGCCCTGCACAAAGATAGGGTTTCATCTGAAGTTCCCAAAATTGTACCATTCAAGCTATTTGTCCTCATAGGTTCCTTTACTGCTAAGATTGACTGGAGCAGCTGGTAAGATTTTCTTAAAGTTTGGGATCTCAAAGACCATTAGTGAATGTGAACTGTGTGGGAGACAAAAATAACCTTGCCAGGTCACCTTCCACACTGCTGTTCACTTAAGTTCCCTTCCAAATAGTATTTCATCAGAATGCTGCTTTCTTCATGAGGTAACCTTTGGAGAATCCAAGCTTCTTTTCTTGTTACAGTAATCTACAGTGTCTGAAGAGTCAGTGAAAAATCTCTGTGTGTGTGTGTGTGTGTGTGTGTGTGTGTGTGTGTGTATTCTGGGAACAGGGCATAGACGAACATTACATGGAAGCCATAGCTTACCCAGCTACGTCTATCTACATCAAACTTATCCCCTCATTCTTTGGCCAGAAACACACTGACTGAAAACCATTATGTGTTGATACTGGCTCAGCACCGGGCATACAGCAGTTAATCAGCTCTTTCTGCCCTCTAGAACAGTACAAATTGTCAAGAGGGCAATAAACTGTGCTAGAAGTATGCCCAGAGTAGAGTAGAGATACAAAAGAGGCCACTCAAGACACTGCACCTGGTCCTCTCCCACCCTTTGCCAGGTTAGGCCTCTGATAAAATGTTGGCAGATAATAAAAGAAAGTGCCAGGTCTAGGTTTAGAGAACAGTGTCAGAGAAGAGGCGCGGGGCTGAGTATCAACATCAGGAAGTGAAGGAACTTTGTGTGGTTCTAAGAGAAGGAGAAAGATATGGGTGTGATTAGTGGGATGCATGGAGTGCCAATAGGAGGGGTGGAACCTGGGAGGGCTTGTTGCTTAAGCAGTTAAATAATGGTCAGGCTTCCTGGTTACAGCAGTCACCTGGTCCATTTCATTGCTGCTAACATTACAGAAAGGCCAATAACTAGGGCTGAAGCTACAGCATAAGTCCTTCCTATTCTCCTTGCCCAATGGTGGTTTGGACAGTGGATACAGAGGGGTTCTGTCTCTACCCCATACCTCCACCATGTGAGGTATATTTAAAACTAACTGTAGTGCATCTTCCTGGATCTCCAGAAGAGACATTCTAAGAGGAACTTTTCCTTTCTCTGGTTTTTAACATTGCATCTTCACACTCTTCACACTCTTAGTGCCTTGGAACCCAAAAGAGAACCAGTACAGAAAAAGTCAAGTAAATATTGTCAGGGTGCAAAATTAACAAGGGACTGGGAAGAACCTCGTTCCTTAAAGTACTCAATAAATTAGTCCCTTAAAGTACTCAATAACCTAGCACTAATCTGACCCACATTTATTGGTAGGTGAGATAATAAAATCTCATAATCATTAAAGCCATTTTAGTTGAGCCTTTCATTAGCAACAGCAAAAGAAGAAGTCAGCCTGATAGCTGTATCTGGTTTGCTGTATCCCATTGCCTGTGGCAAATAGATATGTATACTGAACAGTTCACGGAAAACTGGAGCTCCAGTAGATATCAACCCCCATGGAGCTGGTATTTGAATCCATCCATAGTGAAAATGATAATACAGCCAGCTTGCCCTGAATGCTCCTGAGAAGACAGAATAATGATTGTGAGCTTTAAGGCAACCATTGATTAGCTGATAATGACCACTGTTAACTTTTTGCAGGCAGTCTTTTTTTTTTTTTTTTTTTTTTTTTTTTTTTTTTTTCGGTATGAGGGATTGAACTCAGGACCTTATGCTTGCCTGACAAGCATGTATTCTACTGAGCTATCTCTCTGGCCCCTTGGGGGCAGTTTTGATGCAGGGTGTAGACATGATACTAAGGTCTTTAAGGGTTTCAAATGGAGAAAGGAGAGAAAGTGATGCAGAAAAGAAAGTTGATCTTTTTTTTTTGTTTGTTTTTTGGCAGAACCAAGGAGTGAACTCAGGCCCTTGCACTTGCCAGGGAAGTGCTTATTGCACTGAGCCATCTCCCTGACCCCAAAAGTTGATATTTTCAATAGTTTGTTGGTAAAAGGAAGGGAGATGTATAGGATGGAGACTGATGAGAAGAGCAGTTCCTTGGGGAAATTTTGGAAGAGTGGCTGCACATGGGCAAGACCAAGTGAAGGCAGTGGATGCGGAGAGGAAGGGAGAGAACGCTCAGTGGTGTGGTGGAGCAGATGGAAGGTGGCACCACTGGGCACTTCAAGGGGAGCAGCTAAGATAGGAAGGGAGATCCAGAGATGGAGATGCACAGGGAGGGCTGACAGCAGGACCCGCTGTGGCTTAGAAGCACGTTTGCACACATTATCACATGTGCTCACATCCACAGCCTGGAAACTGAGTGCTCCTGTCCTCTAGAAGTGAAGAGCCTGGTTTTGCAGATGGTCTGCACCTGCCAGCTTCCGCATCTGCCAACTCTTAAACCAAAATGAAACCAAATTCTGTCCTATCCCAAATCTTGTGTCAGGGCTTTGGAGATGGCTCAGTGGAATAAGCACTTACCTGGTAAGTGCAAGGGCCTGAGTTCAATCCCCAGTTCCGCCAAAAAAATGAAAGCCAAATCTTGTGCCCTTACACAGGATTAGGGAAACTGATACCTTTTGGGGGACATGGAAGTAGAGTACAGCACTGGTTTCCATGCTGGCTGTTCATGAGAACATCATGGAACTATAAAAATGCAAGCTACTGTACTCTAGCCTTTGCTATTCCAACGCTGTTGATCTAACATAGGTTTCTATTTTCATCTCAAAATACTTAGACCTAGGAATTTATAAAGAATAGTGGTTTAGTCGGTTTATGGTTCTAGAGTTTGGGAAGTGCAGGAGCGTGCTGTCAGCACCTGTGCAGCATCAGGTGAGGGCCTTCGGGCTGTATCACGAAATGGCAGGGGTATCACATGGCAAGACAGCAAACATGGCAACTCAGGTCTCTCTTCTGCTCCTAAAGACATTTTTGACATCATGGAGTGTTTCACCCCAAGACCTCATCTAATTCTAGCTGCCTCCCAAAGGCCCAAATACCACTCACAAATAGATTTGGGAATTAGGTTTCTAACACAGTAACTTGAAGGACAAATTCAACTGTCAGCTGATAGCCACTGTGACTTGCTCTTATTAAAAGATCCTTTTGGGAATCACTCTTTTAGAAATTTAGAGAATCAAAGGAACACTGATCCTAAGATGACTTGAGTGTTCTGCCTTTAAATCTGGGCATGTGGATTTCTCATAATTACTTGTGGAAGGAATAAAAGAAGCAGAGAGGAAAAGAAAGAAGAAAGGAGGAAAAAAATCTCTCTGCACTCTCTTCCATCTTCACCACTACTCTGTTGACTCAGGAGCCCAGGACCTCATCCCTGGACCTTTGTTCTACAAATGGGCACAGCCCAATCCCAAACCTGACTGGTCTTGTCCTCAGAAACCAGCTGTGCATCTAAAGCCCTCATTCTGTAAGCTGTTTCTTAGGGGTAATTTAGCAGACATCACTTTCTTAGTCAGAAGTCCATCACCATAATAAACTACCCCAAACAACTAACTCGTGAAAGCAAAAGGTTTATTTTGGCTCATGTTTTTAAGGATTTAGCACTGGTTATCCTTTAGAGTCTGATTGTGTTTGGCTCTTTGCCTCTGCTGAGGGCCAACACATCATAGGAGAAGCACGTAAACTTACTAGCATCACAAACTTGGGAGCAAAAGAGAGTGGAAAAGGGGCCAAAGGATCCTAATCTCCTTGGAGATTGCTCCCATGGACCTGAGGACCTCACACTGAGTTTCAGCCTTCAAAGGATCCATCACCTCTCTATCACAAAACCTTGAACACGTGAAAATTTGGAGGGTTCATGAAGATCCAATCTGCAGGAGTCACTTCCTTACTCCTCTTCGAGCACAGCAGAGACCATGATGGGAGCATTGTATAGCTCAGGCATCCCACGTGCATTTGCTGCATACCGCAAGCTCTCCACGCATTAGCTGGCTACAAACTGAACATAAGTGCTCATGAGGCCACCTCCAACAAGAGCACCAACAGTGAACGCTATGAAAGACAGGACTGTAGTGGCAGGATACACACACATGTGCATGCACAGCTGGCTTATGGGACGAGCCAGAGTGTGAACAGGAACTCAGCCAAACAGACCAAACACAATCAGATTCTAAAGGAGAGATGAACCTGGGCCTGAGCAAGGAAATGCTGTAAGTGGTGTCCCAGCAAGCCAAAATCTGAGACACAGATGAGCAAAATGAAAGAAAGAAGCATTTTTCATATTATTATTTCTCTACATTATTATACTCCTTGTTTTCATCAGTTAGGGAAAATTAATACAAAGGCTGCATTTGGGAACCTCTTATTGTCCATATCCTTACTCTCAAAAGAGAGACAGAGGGAAGGAAAGAAGGCACAGGGGGAGAGAGAGAGAGAGAGAGA
>PVKA01016714.1:0-47338 GCA_004027165.1 Ctenomys sociabilis | reverse complement strand
CTTTCAAAATGCTGACTCAGTGAAATCGCATCCCGCTTACTCTTTACTCCTGGTAGGCACTATCCAGTATCTGAGCTGTATAAACAGTTAAGCAAGATAACCTGAGGCAAATGACCCTCAGAACAATCCAGAGCTCTCTGAGAAAAACAAACCAAAAAACCCAAACAAACAAATAAAAAACACCCCAGCAGCAATGGACACAGAAGCAAAACATTTAATTCTAAGAAAATATCTGCCCTCTTTGTGTTTTTCAAATCAACATTAATTTTCCATCTTGCCTTATGAAATTCTAGCCAAAATCTTCTCAGCATTTGTTTACTTAATAGGTTACATATTAATTTGAAAAATGTCCAGCTAGACATGGTAGTACATACCTATAATCCCAGTATTTGGGAGGCTGAGGCAGGAATAGGTATAGCAGTGAGCGTGAGGGCAGCTTAAGTTATATAGTGAGATCAAGGCCAGCCTGAACTCTATAGAGAGACCTACCTCAAAAAAAAAAAATTCAATTTTTCTGCATTTCAGGTCTGGGTCCTCTATTGATCTTTTCAGTGGGATCTTAGAGGAAATGAGGAAGTGAGAGTCTCTTCTGTGGAGAAAGAATTTGGCCTGCCAATTTCAGTAAAGCCAGGACCTCAAGCACCCACCTAAGGCACTGTGCTACATTAAGGAAACACAAGAAGGACGCAGGCAGAATATTTTTAGAGAAGAAAAACAATAAAGCATCCAGGAAAACAGTGAGAAATATTCAGCAAGGGGGATTCAACAGGCATTGTGTCAATTTTCTGGGGTCACCATAACAAAGCACCGCAGAGGGGTGACTTTTTGAAGATTTATTTCCTCCCCCCTGGGCTTCCATGTGGCAGCCCTCCTAGGTCTCCAGCTCATGGCCCTTCCTGTGAGCCTGGCCTGCTGTTTTTTCCTCTTGTGAGACAGCTGGGTAGACTGGGCTCATGGCCCATTCTTACGTCTTCATTTAGCTTTAGTGTTGTCTTTAAAGATTTCTCCTAATATAGTCTCATTCTGAGGGGCTGGGAGTTAGGACTTTGGAGGGGAGCATTTCAGTCCATAACAGTATTATGATGGATCACACAAAATATATTTTAATATATTGATATACATTTTACCTCCTGAAAAGTGCTTGTTCGCCTTAAAGAGCTCTGAAGTGTCTTAATATTTTTCCTTTCTCTACTCTAGGATAATCCTATCTGCATTTAGAATAACTGTTTCAAGGTCATTTAATAATTTATGGAAGGGTGGCTTTCTCTAACAGAGCCTTCCCTAAATTGTGGGTAACATTTATGTCATTTCCATGTAGAAAAGCCAGTGCAAATTTATGTAATTTCCAGGGGGAAGAACTAATTCATGAGTGTGGAAAGTAGAATCCAGTTACAGCATTAGCTCTTGCAGTTGGGTGTGTTGGAGAAAGTTACCTCGCTTCAGGGCAAGGCAAGATGACCCTCAGCCCTCACTTCAGGAAACACAAACACAGAACTGAGATCTGAATGGCTAGGATGGCAAGAAAAGCTGGCAACTTCTATGTCCCTGCAGAGCCCAAACTGGCATTCGTTATCCGGATCAGGGGTATTAATGGTGTGAGCCCAAAGGTCCGCAAGGTGTTACAGCTTCTTTGCCTTTGCCAAATCTTCAATGGTACCTTCGTTAAGCTCAACAAGGCTTCAATTAACATGCTGAAAATTGTGGAGCTATACATTGCATGGGGGCACCCAAACCTGAAGTCAGTGAACGAACTAATATACAAGCGCGGCAAAATCAATAAGAGGCGAATTGCCTTGATGGATAATTCATTGATTGTTTGATCTCTTGGTAAATATGGAATCATCTGCATGGAGGATCTGATTAATGAGATCTTTACTGTTGGAAAATGCTTCAAAGAGGCAAATAACTTCCTGTGGCCATTCAAGTTATCATCTCCGTGAGGTGGAATGAAGAAAAAGACCACCCATTTTGTGGAAGGTGGAGATCCTGGAAATAGGAAGACCAGATCACAGACTTATTAGAAGGATCAACTAAGGTATCTACCATGGCGTTTTTATGATTTTGTCAGTTAATAAAATATCTGCTTCCAAATTGAAAAAAAAAAGGAAACACAAACACATTCTGTTTCTTTTATTCAGGTCTAAACCTACTCAACGTTTACTGGTGCTTGTTGACACATAATTATACAGATAGTTCTTTTTTTTTTTTTTTTTTTTTTTTTTTTTGGCAGAACCAAGGATTGAACTCAGGCCGTTGCACTTGCCAGGGAAGTGCTTATTCCACTGAGCCATCTCCCTGGCCCCTCTTTTTTAAAATAGTGTCCAACATTCAGTGGCATACAAAACAGCAACAGGTTACCACTGCAAGAGTGTAGGTTCTACCACCTAAGTCAGATTCAAAAGTCAGGAGAAACAGAGCTTTCAATAAGGGCAAAAGAAACACAAAGATTTATTTTCTCACTTGCAAAGTTCCCCCTCTCCACATTGAAGTCTTTTCTTTGAAGGAGAAACAATTCTCTTCCAAGTTTTCCTCCTGTTTTCTATTATTAAAAGAATGGGTCACTTCACAGATCATCTCTGTTTTGACAAACTTCAGGTCAGACACCAGGAGAACTCCCTGGAGAGCAACTGTTGGGGCCAGAATGTTCTCCTCCATGGTATTAGCTGAAGGGGACTTTTTTATGGATAGGAGGGTGGAGATCAGGTCATAAGAGCTAAACCCTCTGGCATGGGGTTAATGTCCCTATAAAAAGTTTAAAGGGGCTCATTTGTCCTTTGTCCATGCTAAGAAACTAATAAAAACCACCTATGCTGCCTTTGTCAGACATCAAATCTGCCTTCATCTTGGTCTTCTAAGACCCCAGAAACATAAGAAATACATTGTTGTTTTCAAGCCATTCTCTGTGTGGTATTTGTTATGGCAGTCCACTGAGTCTTCTAACTTCTAAATTAACAGTACGAAGCTGAACGGGACTAGCTATTATTCCAATATAAACCCTTCATATTAATACAAGAAAGCAACATTTGAAAAAACTGAGACTCCAGAAATCATAGACTTAAGTGCTGAGGTAGTGAGAAGTCATGTGAGTCATTGTTATGTCTGCTCATCAAAACTATGCTCTTCTGGATCACAGACAGTGACTCATGCTTCTTCACATGCCTTTAAACCCCAGACTGCTGCTGGGAACAAGGATTACAGATGCGCCTGTATCTGTGGGCTCCACGCTCATGAGTCCAACTGACTGGGTCAAAGATAGTCAATGAAAAAAGGTGCATATATGCTAATGATATATTTATTCTACTCCCTAAAGAGTGGAGCTTAACAACTATTTATAGCATGCACATTGTACTAGGTATTATAAATAGCCTAAAGATAAAGCATATGGGAAGATGTGTAATAAACTATATGCAACTACTATGCCATTTTCATAAGGGACAGGGGCATCTGCTGCTTTTGCTATCCTGGGGAATCCCTCATGGAATCACTCACTCCCAGACACTGAAGGCTGACTGTGCTCTATAACTACAGATACATGGACTATGTCAGTGTCCTAAAATGGTGGTAAAAGCTACAAGCAAGAAGTCCTTTATTTTCATATAATTTAGTAAAATAACTTCTAAATTCAAAGTTATTATAAAAATTGTGACCATCTGATTACATGATATGTTATGCTGTCAAATAAAATGAAACTCTTAGAGCTGAAGAGACCATGGAGATTTAGTAACAACCCCTAATTTTGAAGATGAACAACCAAAGGACAAGAATATCCAAGATTCTCTTATTGAAGAAAGGGAAAAAGCTTTTTATAGAAGTGTCCTTTGAAAAAAGGTGAATAGATCGATGGAACAGAACTCAGAAAAAGATGCACATATAGACACCTGATATATCACAGAATTAGAGAAAGATGGACTAGAAGGGGTGGGTTCATGAAGAAAGAATTCTGGAATGGCTGCCTGTTTATATAGATTAAAAAATAGCATGAGCGATTGTCTTAGCTTGCTTTGTATTATTGTAACACAACACCTTGGGCTGGGTACTTTCTAAAGAAAAAAAAAAAAAAAAAAGATTGTGGTGGATGAAGAGTGCAAAGAGCACGGCGCCAGCATTCTAGCAAGTCCTCTGGCTGTGTCACACCAGGGTAGAAATCAGAAAAAGGACTAGTGGCACGAAAAGTGAGACAGGAAACGAAGGCATGAGTAAAACTGGCTGTGAAAGGAGCTGTGACAGGATCCCAGAACACACGCGCAGAGCTGTGTCCAGAGTCCTGCATATGGACTTCTCAGGAGGACTCAAGCAGGTTTTCTACAGGATTTCCTGGACCTGACGTCAGCTTGAGGAGTGGGTAGTAACCAAAAGGACCGTGCACACTGGGCTGCAGCCTCTGCGTCCTCCCTCTGTGGTGGTCCCCTCTCATGCTGCAGGGCGCACCTATTTTCCTGCTCATGCTGGCCCAAACTCACTCTGCAGAGCCTGCTTCTCTTCCTACCTTGAATAAACCTTCGCTACCATTTGTACTTGTCTGAACCAATTCTTTATGCAGGATGAAAGGGACCTAGAAACCACCTCCAGCAGGAGACTACAGCACCCTAAACTCTGGGAACAGAGGGCTAAATGGGAGGGGGGGCTTCCACTAACAAGCACTGACAATCTACTTACTTGAGAACTGATTCACTCATGTCAGACCTAACCTCTCCCCATGAGAGACAGCACTAACATATGCATGATGGCAAATGCCCCGTGATCCAACTGTGTCTCCCACCAGGCCCCATTGTTTAAAGGTTCTGCCTCCAACTCTCCAGCATATGAAACCTTGAGAGCAAGCTGTAATCCAAACCACAGCAGACAGCCTACCTTACTTTCTTTAAAAAATCAATTTTAGGTGTATAAAAGGCATAAAATTAAGACCTATGTAAAGGCAGATATATATATATATATATATATATATATATATATATATATATATATATATATCATGTTCACATCTTGGAGTAGGAAACGAGACATGAAAAGCACAAACCACAAAGGAAAAAATTGGTAAAACTTATTACATTAGAAATAAGACTACATGCTTGTCACAATGCATCAGGAAGAGAGTACAAACACATACACACATACATACACTATGTCAGTGTATTTATAACATATAAAACATTGAAGGACAAGTAGCCAGCATACGGGTCCAATTTCTACAAATTCTTAATAAGCATTGATAAGAATAATACAATCTAATAAATATAACTTACAAAATTTGTTTTGAGCAGTTAAGTGCATAGAGGGGGGAGCTCCATTTGAGCAGCACCATCACTGAAGATAGTCTCATAAGGAAAGGCGATTTAAAACCACAGCAATTTCCCGTTATAAACCAACAAGACTGGAAAAAATACCTATGTAATGCCAAGTGTTGGCACAGATGCAGGGCTACCGGAACCCTTTTATTGCTGGTAGAATTACAAATTGGTGCCACCAGTTGGAAACTCTCCTTAATAAACGGACATGAGCAGCATGTAAGTGGGTTCATATAATAGGAGACATGCATACCAACCCATGCATGGATTTAGAGTAATCAATTAGGATTTAAACTCAATTTTTTCACCTCTAAAAATTAAGAAAGCACCAGAAATTCATTAGCAGTTGAGTGGATGAATTGTAGAACATTTATACAACAGATTTTTTTTTTTTTAATGTGTTTAGCACAGGGTCTACAGGGTCTCATTATATAGATCAGATTTGTAGTGATTCTCCTGTTTTCAGCCTCCCAAGTGCTGGGATTACAGTTGCATGCCACCAAGCCCAGTCTCAATCACCATCTCAGGGTGCCCTGGGGGGCAGGGCCGACACAGCTTGTGGTGTCATGGATTGAACCCTTGCTGCTGCCCCCTGCCTAAGCAGGTGCTTTAGTCCGCTGAGCTATCTGGCCTGCACTCCCCTGCCCTGCCCCTCCCCCCATGGTACCAGGAATTGAACTGAGGACCCTGCGCTTGCCAGGCAAGCACTTATTCTACTGAGCTACCTCCCCAACCCTATACAACAAAATATTTTTAAAAGTTAAAATTAATAAAAGCTACTGTTTCATACATGACAAATTTTACAAGCAGATCATCTTTAGTGTATGATTTACTGACAGACAATCTAGGCGGTAAAATTTCTTTGTTGTTCTTGTGTTTGAGAAAGGGTCCTGGGCTGGCCAGAGAGCTCAGCAGATTAAAGTGTCTGCTCACACAGGCGTGCACGGCAGCAGCGGCCCTGGGACACTGAGACTGTGATTGAGACTATTGAGACTGGGCATTATTCACGCCTGTAATCCCAGCATTTGGGAGGCTGAGAGCAGGAGAATCACTACAAGTCTGATCTGTGTAGTGAGACCCTGTAGCCTCTGTAAACTCTATAGTAAATGAAAAAAAAAAAAGAAAAGGAGGGGGAAAGGGTCTTGCTATACTGTCCAGGCTGACCTTGAACTCACCGTCATCCTGAAGAGTGGGATTACAGGCCTGCATCACCTTGCCCAGCTCGATAGGTCACTTGTAGCAAGGATTGTGTTGACTTCAGTTTTAAAATTTAGTAACTATATTAATGATTAATCATTTGGATTTAGTAGAGCCAGGATAGAACTTGCTGCTATGCAGTGGGGCTTTTGCTTTTATTGTTATTTTTGTTTTTCCAGTAATATAAAAGAAGAAGTTTTAGGTAAAAAAGGTTAAAAACAAAACAAAAATACTTTAGTATAATAAAAAGAAAAAATTAGACTAGGAGCTAGAGGTGCTATGGAGTCCAAAGGGATGCTATACAAATTTTTTTTGTAAAGGGGGTGGGGTCTTGGTAGGTGTTAAGTCATTCAGCTTTGGAAAGAATATCTGAATATTTGAGGCCAGAGGAGTGAGTAGACTTTGAAGTTCTGAGGATGGTATTGCTGGATTCATTTGAAGTCTGGGAATGCTTAAGTTCATTGTTTTGGCCAGACATCAAGCCTTTTCTAAGCACCAAACTCTTCACAACACTGTTTCATGTTATCAGCACAGATCTCAGTCTGCATTACGGTATTTGCTTCCCAGACCGGAAACCTGTGGTTTATAAAAGTTCAGTACCTGTCCAGTGTCATGTCATGGAAAGGGGGACGGTATACTATAGCTTCTCAAACTTCCCTCTGCATGTGAATCCCCCAAGATCTTACTAAACCAGTTCTATCCTGGCTCCATTAAATCCAAATAATTAATCTTTAACATAGTTACTGCTTCAGGGGGTCTGGGCTGAGGAGCCCCATTCATGACAGTACTGAGGATCTCTGGGATTGCTGTTCCCTGTACGCACCCTGAGTACATGGGTTCTAGAGCCACACGTCATGGAACCCTAATGCCACCAACTTGTCCCAATATCATGGGACAATTACATTATGCTTTCATGTCTGTAAAAATTAGGATCTTAGGGCTGGCCAAATAGCTCAGTGGATTAAAGTGCCTGCTTAGGCAGACACATGGGCTTGCTGTGCCAGCCCCGCTTCCAGGGCACACTGAGATGGTGATCGAGTCTGGGCATGGTGGTACACGCCTATAATCCCAGAACTTGGGAAGCTGTAAACAGGAGGATCTCCAGAAGTCCAATCTATGTAATGAGACTCTGTAGACCCCTGACCCAAAAAAAAAAAGTGTCTTAACCTGGGTGGGTACCACATGCATGTAATACAAACCTTCTTAGAGGCTGAGTCTGGAAAATCACAAATTTGAGTCCGGGCCAGCAACTAAATGACTTAGAAAGAAACAGTGCCAAATTTAAAATGATTGAAGTTGAATCTTAGTTCAAAAACCCTAGATTCAATCCCTATGCAAAAATGGTGATAAAAGAGAGGTCTAGTGAAACAACTACCACCACCAAACTAACGGAGCCTACTGTCTCACAAAGTCAAAGTGTGAAATTGCAGAAAGGAGGGCGGGTGAAGGTGAAGTGCTTATTCCAACTAGAAGAAGAATAAAAAGGCTCCCAGTGGCTGGGCGGTGTCCCCAGAAGTGGGGTGTCAGGGTACTTTCTTTGTCTTGGTCTGGTGTGGATAAGCAGAGCCACCGGGAACTCACTCAGTCACCCAGTGATCACGCATTACCAGTGACTCTGTGGCTTTGGATTAACCAGTTGGGTTTAGACTTTGTAATACAGAGTTTAAAGCAAATTAGTTACACAGTTGGCAGAGTTCAAGGGAAACCTGTTACTCTGCATTTCTAAATCCCTGGGAACTCAACCCAGAGGTAGAAATTGTTAACCAACAGCAAATTCTGCTGAAGAAATTTCTTGTCTGAGTATCAGGATTCTTAACTCATTAACACTTTCCATATTTGCTTTTACATTTCTAAGCCTGACGGTCTATATACCTCAGATTAATTTTCTTTGGAACTAGGCTACTTTACCTTAGACCCTGTCCCTAACTGGCTGCCTATTTGTATATTAAATAGCTAACCTACCAATAGGTCTTAAGTCTTACTTCAAAGGGTGGTTTTGATACTTAAAGCTACAATATTCAAGCAAGGGTTTGAAAGAATGCCTGATACTAAATAAGCATCAACAACATTAGTTATTCTAGTAAGTAATATTTATCCATTACTGAGAGCCATTGTGGGAAATTAGAAACATTTGGGTCCCAGGACAGCAAAGACCTCTGCTACTGTCCCCCTTCATGGTCCACTCATGTCTTGCCTAATCTTTAATTTATCTGACATTATACAAAAACACTTGATTTCCAGAACTTACACAGGGGGTAATTTTCTATGTCTTTTACAAATCAAGTGTACTGTGTAAGAGAAGACAAATTTTTCTAGAAATGTCACTAAGACTGAGAATCCGCCAAAGAATTAAAAACCATTTCTAATCAAAACTTTAAAGGATGATTGTGATACTTAAAGCTACAATATTCAAGCACTAGTCCTTGCTGTTTTACATATGTAATCTTGTTTTTTTTTTTTTTTTTTTTGTATTTTAGGGAAGGGTCTACAAGGTGTTCAAGGTCTCACACTAGCTTGGACTCATAGTGATCTGCATGTTTACAACTTTCCAAGAGCTGGGATTACAGTAGCACACCACCACGCACTGTCTCAGTTGCCATCTCAGCTCTCCATGGGGGCAAGGCTGGCACAGCAAGTCCCCTGGCCCCTGTGTCTGCTTACAGATGCTTTAATTCACTGAATTATTAGGCTGGCCTACATAGGTAATCTTGAGGTCAAAATCCAAGGTTAAACAGAGTCACTGTGATGGATTAACTAGTGGGCAACTTGTAACACCCAGCTGAACTAAATCAGTGTAGTACCCCGTGTGGAAGGTCCACCTGAGGCTTGTTGCTAACAGCACAGAACTGGAGGGGAAGATGGCATGCTGTTGATTCTCCTGGAGGAGCTTGTCATGCTGGTTTTCTGATATGAACTCGGCTGTTCTCATCATTGGAGGAGCTTGTATTCTCACTGTCGCTGAGGATGGTTGTGGTTCTTTTCTCTTCTTGGAGAGCTAGACTCTGGTCCTATCCTTGGGCATCTCTTCCTGGCTCCGGTGCAGCTCCCTCAGCCTGCTCGCACAGATCCCCCTTTCCACTGGTGCAGACTTTCTAGCTTCCACCACTGACCTTTGGGACTTCCCGGTGCAAATCCTTGATACAAATTTGCATGGGACATTGCATGGACTCTAGATCTTCAGCTGGACTTATACAGGGCATTTCCTAGGCACCAGACCCTCAGCAGGATTCTTTGGGTCTCTAATGTGTGGACAGATGTCCTGGACTCTTTTGCATCTGACTCTTTAGGTGAATATTATAAAATGCTCCTATAAATTATGTGTTCCATAATAAACCTTTGCCTATGTAAACCCTCACTACAACAGTCACCAGCAAACGGTTTTGGGGCAAGATACAAATGAGAAATCCTGTTAAAACCAAGTGTATCTTCCCCCAAAAGTTGCTAAAATACTACTTGTCTAATCACTGAGGTTAAAGCTAGGGCACAATATTCACGCATGCCTTGCTTTAATCCTCTTCGTCTGTCATTTAGGCAACCCCAAAAAATAAATTCAGTAAGTTTAGGAAGGATTTTATAACACTAGGCATGTCTTTGGTCAAAGATACTTTCTAAATGGAAGTATGTGCCCTGTTGCTGGGATAGCAGGAATTGGTTTTGTCTTGTAAAATGTATAGTTTTGTAAAATCTAATGTCAATTCAAATTTTAAAACTGGGTGTAGTTAGCATTAAAATAATGCAAGTAAATATGGACCATCTGGGTCATTTTATGAAAGAACTATTTCTGTACATGTTAGTGAAAAATATTTTAAGAATTTGGCATGCTTCATTTCTTGGTACAGTTTCTATACAATGTTATTTTTCTTCAACTAGAACTGAGGTAAATCAATTATTTCTGTCTTTGCAAAAACTGGGCTTTTTAATTAGGACACAGTCTCAACCCTGAGTAGAGACAGATTTTTACCATGCCTAGACCTATCTTGTCTCTTAATCTAATTATTTGTTTTTATAACTGCCATATTGTTTGCATGGATGACATGTTCAATATATTCCAATCGAATTGAAAAGCAACAGAATTCTGTCAAAGTGATTCATTCATATATTATTAAAGGAGAGGGCTGAAAAGTAATAAAACCATATCCAAGAAATCTATGCCCACTTTCATTAGGGGATTTACCTACCACAACTAGATCAGAAATGACTCAGTTACAGTCTTATAATTTTAGTGTTACCTCTCCTGTCCCTGTTGAGAGTCTGATACCATTATAGTAACAACCACTAACAACCAGGGCCACAGCATGACCTACAGGTCCCAGGCACTTTTGTCTTTGAGGCTCCTTCTTACATAAAAATATTAACAATTACATTTTAGGACAATGCTGGTAAAAGACCAATATGTGGGTTATTTTGCTGAATTCAATCTTCAGATTGGCTTCAAGTATGAAAAGGTCCTTTAAAGACTTCCAAATACAGCTTCTCTAACTGCAGTGGAACACCCATCTCTGACAAAACAAAATGAAAAAGAGGGATAAGTTGGGAGCCACAGAAGCTAGGAAATCAGTCAAATATGTGTAGGTGGGACTTGGCCCAGTGCCTAAAGCAAGCAAGCAACCTCACTCCTGAGATGAACCTCCTGCTGGTTAAGGTTAGCTATCAGCTGCTAGGCAACCTAGTGTCATGAGTTACTAGCTTCACAAAAGTGTAAATAAAGGACCGTTTTGTTGTGAAAAAAAGAGAAAAAATATATGTACACACAAGAGAGTTAGGATAGATATACAGTAACTTTCTCTTAGTTCATTTAGAATAAAAGTTTGTACTAATATTGTTTAGATAAGAGGTCTGCATCTTGTCCTTTGAATAGTTACTATGAAGACAACAATATGCAATGTGTTAATTATTGTAACCATCCTACTAACCTGCTTTGAAACTGTTTCATTGCTATTTTATCTTTTTTGTCATTAAAATGAAAAAAAGACCCATATAAATTAGTTTCAAGTCACTATTCTATATTCACTATTATTATGTTAATTTTTGTTCTAATTCTAAAAGAAATTGAAGTTAAAACATAGCTGAGGACCCCTCAAAGTTTTGGGAGCCTGAGGTAAAGTACTTTGCTTGAAGTTCCTGATGGGAAAGCCAGCCATGCCAAATGCAGCTTACTTTCCTAAGCCCCTTGTCAGCATCAGGCATCATGTGAAGATGCCTAAGTTTGATGCACTGCACTAACTAACCTCCATACACTTCTTACAATATAAATATTAGCATTAGTCTCACTTTACAGATGAGAAATCTAGAGCCCAAGATAGTCACAGTGGAGGCGAGCACAGACCTAGAATCAGTCCAGCCATTCCTGATTCCAAAGCCCATGAATATCTCCGTCACTGTGCCGCTCTGCAGTGGGTCAATAGGTCACTAACCCAGAGAGTGAACTAAGTACTGCCATAGGCTAGCAGTCGAGGAATCAACAGACCATTCTCTGAGCTATCAAACATGATGTTAACTTCTACATCAGCTAAAAAAATCACTGTAATATGAAAACACAAATTATTAGTCAACTTGATAACATGGAAAAACTTTTGATAAAATCTAACATTCTTCTGTGGTAAACGATACTGAAGAAAATAGATATAGAAAGAACTAACGTCAATCAGGTAAAATCCATTTATGACAGACCCACTGCCAATATCATATGAAGCAAGGGAAAACTGAAAACTTTCCTCAAAAATCAGGAATAAGACCAGGATATCCACTATCTCCTCATGAGGCATTAACCAGAGCAATTCAGTCATGGAAAGAAAGAAAATGGATATGTGTAGGAACAAAGGAAGTCAAATTATCATTATGTGCATAAAAGATCCTATGTAGACCTTCTACATAGAAGATCCAAAAAATTTATCAAAAGTCTCCTAGAATTGACAGCAGAATTCAGCAAGGTAGCAAAATCAATACAAAAATCAATAGCATTACTGTACACCAATAATGAACACACTGAGAGAAATATAATTCACAATAGCACCAAGAAAAATTCAGTACTTAGGAATTAACCTGACTTCATATGATGCTGACAGTGGGTCTGTCGTAAAAGGACTCTACAATGCAAAGTACAGTACTTTAAAAAAGGAAATCAAAGAGGACAACAGAAAAGGGAAAGATATCCATGGTTAATGGATAAGCAGAACCAATATAGTTAACATGGGCATACTTTCAAAATCAATACACAGATTTAACCCAATCCCACAAAAAATTCCAACAGCATTCTTCACAGAGCTAGAAAAAGGAATCCTAAAATTAATATGGAATCAGAAGAGAAGCAGAGTAGTAAAAACAATATGATCAATAGTAAAGCAGGGAGCATCACAATTCTCAACCTGAAATTATATTACAGAGCTACAGATATAAAAACAGGATGATACTGGCAAAAAAACAGATGGGTAGATCAATGGACCAGAATAGAAAAAGCAGAAACAACCCTAAGCAATTCAACTGTTTGATCTCTGACAAAGTCATGCCCACTTGCTACATGACTTGCCTCCCCATTTGATCCTGGATTTAATCAATTTTACCTGAGCAATGGTGCTTACAATCTCATTGGTTGACCATAGTTTTGTCCCACCTCACATCCACTAAGCAAGTTCCCACGTTCTCCACCACCTTAGACCCTCCTCACCACATGATTTTACTCGATAAAAGTCCCTGGAAGAGACAACTTCCTGGGGACAACCTGCTAGGGCCCCCTCCTGTCCCTCTCTCAGACAGGAGCTTTCTTTCCCCAAATAAGTAAGTTCTGCTTGTAAAAAAAGAAAGATATCCTGTTTAACAAATGGTGCAGAAAATTGAACTAGAACTATATCTCTCACCATGTACTAAACTAAAATTGAAATGGATCACAGGACTAAAAATAAAAAAGAAATACTTAAGATACTGGGAAATAACATAGTATAATTCTTGAAGTCATAGGTATAGGCAAAAACTTTCTAAATAGAACTCTGGTAGTACAGAAAATACTACAGAGAATCAACAAATGGGATCATATCAAATTTAAAAGCTTCTGTATAGAAAAAAACTGCAAAAAGATAAAAGTATGGCAAAAAATCTATTCATTGTACAACTATTCCTCAGAGTATTAATATCTAATACAGAACTTAAAAATATTAAATCCCCAAAACAAAAGACCCAATAAAAATGGGCCTGTAAAGTGAATGACACTTTACAAAAGAATTACAGA
Organism: Ctenomys sociabilis; assembly: GCA_004027165.1. Classification (NCBI taxonomy): domain Eukaryota; kingdom Metazoa; phylum Chordata; class Mammalia; order Rodentia; family Ctenomyidae; genus Ctenomys; species Ctenomys sociabilis. Next base: position 33,634 of record PVKA01016714.1, on the reverse strand, counting down.
TGTCTAATAAAATAAATGCAACATGTTCAACATTACTTACCATTAGAGAAGTGCAAATTAAAGTGATACCGGGTCTCCATCTTACCCCTGAAAGATTACCATCTTTGGTTTGCAAACATTGCCTGCTTTGCAAGCACAAGGACCTGGGTTCTATCCACAGTACTGTCTGCTGTGCTGGCTCTGGAACGCTGAGTGCCTCATGCCAGCCCCGAAACTGGTCATGGTGGTGCATGCCTGTAATCCCAGCACTGGAGAGGCTGAGGCAGGTGGCTCACTATGAGTCTGAGCTGTATAGAGAGACCCTGTACCAAATAAATATTAAAAAAGCACTAATAAAAAAGAATGGCTATCACCAGGCAATCATAACTGAAACTGGAAAAGCTGCAGGGAAAAAGAAACCCATCTATGCCTTTTGTAGGAATCTAAATGAGTACAATCCCTATGGAAATCATTATGGAACTTCCTTGAAAAACTAAAACTAGACATTCCATTGGCCCAGTTATTTCCCTTCTAGGTATCTTCCTGACAGAGTTACAGGCATTCAGTTACAATGGTACATGCACCCCCATGCTTATAACCGTGTGATTTATAATAAGTAAGTTTTGGGAGCAGCCTGTATGTCTGTCAATGGATAAAGATGAATGGATAAAGAACATGTGCTGCTTACATGCAATGGAATATTACTAGCTCATAAAGAAAGATAAACTCAAGTTATTTGTAGGACAATATATGTACCTTGAGACCATAATGTTAAATAAATCAAACATATGAGCTTCAATGTCACATGTTTTCTCTTGTAGAAGAAACCCAACTCATAAAGAGCAAAATAAAAATAGATAATTGGAAGTAGAGAGATAGACCTTTCTCAAACAGAAAGGACATCAAGAAATGTAGATAAGGAGCAGGGAGAGAAGAGAGTGGGAATGAAAAGGAATTAAAATGTGCTGTGCACATTTATCAACTTTAGGAAAGGTATGTGGGTGCTGTCTCCTGCAAACATTCACCATAGAAATTAAAAAAAAAAAAATTTGCCAGCATTGCAGCTCCTAGACGTGATTCTGGCATGATCAATCTGGCTATTCACATGCCAGAAGTCTTCCCTGAGAAGCAAAATCGAGAGCTGTTGGAATGTTTGTTTTTAAATCTAGAATTGTTAAAACAACATAAATAAATATTCTTTAGAGGCTTCCTTTTGATAGTCACTTTGACACTGATGATATTTGATATGTGAACTGTCATTTCTGGACATTTGCTTCCCTATTCCTGCCTGTAAGTTGTTCACATTCTCTGTCTGTCTCTGTCTCTGTCTCTGTCTCTCTGTCTCTGGGTCTGTGACTTATCTGTCTGTCTGTCTGTGTCTGCGTCTGCGTCTGCATCTGAGTCTGCGTCTGCGTCTGCGTCTCTCTCTCCCTCTCCCTCCCCCATGTACTTATATAACTCAGACTGGCAGTCACTTGCAAGCCTTCTGCCCCAGCCTCCTGAATGCCTGAATGCTGACATTACAGATGTTTGCCACTACATGCAGCTTTACATCATCTCTTTCCGAGAAAGCCTAGTCAGAAGACCCAGAGACTAACAAAATGATAAACTCTGATCCCTATGCAAAGCAGTGATATTATCTTATAAGGAATGAATGCATAGAGCTTAGTAAAGGGATTAAAGATAAAAGAAATTTCTAAAAGTAATAAAATGACTGCCATAATTCAAGCAATAAAGACCAGCAACCCATTTAAGTCCAGGGACAAGCAAAACAACTTAACCTGAGTTTCCCCGAGTACAATTGTCACAATGATTAACCTTGGCTCCAATCAGATATAGTGACCTCCATTACTTAGATAATGGGGTTGCAAACAGATTGTGTGCCTTTTATTTCCTGGCCAATTACATATCCCTGTTTTCCTCCATATTCAGTGGAAATGACCTAAAAGCTTTAGAGGCACCAGTCAACAAGGTGTCTAGGACAACAGCTCTTCAAAAATTATTTTGTTCTCGCGCCTCTTTGTGGAGAAAATATCCCCCAGCCAAAGTGCAGTACTGCGTGCTGTAGGAAGACATTGTTTAGTTCTTTAGCCTCTTTAGTATGAAGAGAAAAACATTCCTCGGCGTGCTGGCACCTCCAGTTGGACTTCCCTTTAAAACATAAACAGTTTAGTCCATTTTCAGGAAATGAAACTGAACTCTGGGGCTGCGACTCTTCCTACAATAGAATCTGTATTTTAGCCTCCATACCTTTGTTGAGTTGAAAGTGAAACCAAACTTGTTTCTCTTCTAGTTAAAAATTCTACTGAGAATGTTCCATGAAGAGAAGAGGAAGCAGGAACATGGTAGCTCCCTCCAGGAAGTGTTTTGGCCCAAAGAACAAGGAAAGGCTGCAAAATCCACAGAAACTTAGGAGAGGCACTAGTGAATTGTGTGAATGTTATGAATATTTGCCGGCCATCAGCTTAATACCGGGATATCAGAATAAAGAGTAAACCCAAAAGGTGTCTTTCTTGCATGTCACCCTGTCTGGTCACTAAGACTCACTTGGTCTTTCTTCCTCATGATAGCACAGAAAAGAAGCAATGTGCACTAGGGCCATAATATGTACTTACTGAGTGTTCCATCCTCCCAAAATCTACCTCTGACACATCCAGGCAAGAGGTCGAATCTCCAGGACCTAGCATGAGCTGAGCTTCGGAGCAGTTGAATCCTGGAACTTACCTGGCCCTATTCCCAGTCTCCCCCAGAACCTCGAGGCCTGCCACCCAGGGCCAGGCTCTGTGTTTTTGCAGGAAGGAATGCATCCCACGACTGCCCATGCACACCTTCCTCCTACCAGAGCCACTGCGTGGCTCTCCTGCCTGTGCCTCTCCCCTCAGCCTCTTGTTTCATCCTTGCCTACTCAAATACCTAGTGCTTTATTGTAAAGTGCTAGATTTGGGAAACAAAAACAGGCCTCTGCCCATTGGGGGATTGACCCTTGAGGGAGTACAGCTTTTGATGCAGTACTGTCACAGGTTCTTTACAAACAAATGGACAAGGAGAAAGTGGCTGAAAGAGGCCTAACTGTGTACTGTGTGAGTGTGGGAAGAATGATAGGCAAGAGTTCTGCCATAAGTGACTGCTTCTTCCTTCCAGCAAGTAAGCTATCTGCTCCTTCTTTGTCCAACAGCCTCTGGGTTGAAGTACATAATTTAAGGCAGACCACCTGGGGAAAGGGAAGAAAGTCTGATTCCCATATTTTGTCTCCTTGGGCCCACTATCTGAACCTTTACAGAGCAGGAATTTGAGATACTTACTGTCCTGACCCAGGATACAAAGCTCCTTCGATCTCTTTCTGAGGTGCATAACCGAATAGACAGCTGACTCCTCTATCATTTCCTACTGGCGAAGTGTAGCTCTCGTGCCCTACCTCAGAGGACCATTTCTTAGGTGAGGAAAGAAGAACGCAGTTACCAGAGGGGCAGGGCCATGATCGGGTTTGATCTTCTGGGCCTTGGTGAGGTCCAGGCCTGGAGTCTGTGAGATAGGCCAAGCCACACAGCTGCTTCCTCAGAAGCTTCCTCCACAATATTGCAGCCACACCATCTCTACTTGGGCCTTTCAAAATATCTTATAAGGGCCGGCAGTTTAGCTCAGCAGACTAAGCACTTGCTTAGGTAAGCGCAGCGGCCAGGGTTCAATTCCTGGTTCTGCATGCCACGCCGGCCCTGCCTTCGGGTGTGCTGAGCCGGCGATAGAATCCGGGCGTGATGGCACGCGCCTGTAATCCCAGCCCTAGGGAGGTAGGAAGCAGGAGGACCCTTGAATGTGGGCTGCATAGTGAGACCCTGTCAAAAAATTAAAAAAAACTAAACTAAAAAAAAAAAAAAAAAAAAAAAAAAAAAAAAAAAAAAAAAAAAAAAAAAAAAAAATATATATATATATATATATATATATATATATATGTATGTATATCTTATAGGGGGCTGGGGGTCTTGCTCAGTGATACAGCCCTAGCCTACCCTACAGAAAGACGAGCAGGTAGCCTTCAGGGAAGCTGCACTCAGAAGGGGTCATTGTACTTGCTGCCTCTTTTGGGGACTTGTCTAACTTAGTTTAGGCAGAGGAGACAGAAGTCCTGGAGCCATCCAGAAGAGCTAATGAGGACCACCAGAGAATGAGCCTTGTCATCACTTTCTATCTGTGGTGACCCTAAGAGCTGTCACAGAATGTCCTGCCCGCATGTCCATTACCCCGCACTCATGTGTGTCACAATAAAGCAAACTGCTAAAAACAGTGCCTGACCTACCACTGCAGCACCATGATAAATACTTTAAGCCCCTCCACTGCATTATTTCCATCAAAGCCTCCATAAACCACAGCCTCACAGAAAGTCTATGTTCCTCCCCCTTCAATGTCACAGCTTTGTCATCTTTGCAAAGGCTTTTCTTTTGGGTTGAAATGCCATTTCTGTGAAAAATCATGATTTCTAGAATGGTTCTGCTTTATATCTATTATGATCCCAGCATAGTATTAATAGCACCCCATTCTATTACCAAAGTTTGGGACAGGAATGGTTTTGTTACTTGGTAAGTGGCATCTGAGAGATGGTTAAAGAGAGTTGCTTGTCACTTCTCCCTTCCACAAAAAGAACTGGAACAAAGAATAAGTAGTGGTATTGTGACTGCAGTGATTGAGGAAGGATACCAGAGTCCCAGGGCAGTGATAGGTTGCAATTGGAGAGAGCAAGCCCAGGCTAGATGCACGGAGAGGAGAGTGAGGTGCCTCGCTTCTCCCACACTGACCCTATGCAGATCAGCGTGGGGCCACAGTGAACTTCTTTTCAAAGGGAAAGGTAAGCTGGAAGCTCCCAACAGTGTCCGTTACCACAGCAGATAGCTGCACAGGGGACTCACATGGCACTGAGCATAGCTTGGGAAGGTACCTGAAGTGTGTGGATCTGCATTGCTCTATTGCAAGAGCCCACACAGCACAGCTCCTGCTACTCTGCTACATGGGGCGACGTGCTTGGAATTAGAACCACTGCTCCAGTGCCTACAGCCCAGGCAGCGGGGGGGGGGGGCACAGTGTGTCTCCCTCTATTCTTGAGACTCCACTGCATTCAGTTTACATGGGTGGCAGGAGCGCTGTGACTCAGATGCTCAGATCCTAGGCCCTGCTGAGATCAAGCCTCTGGCTTCTGTCCACATGGCACTCCATGCCCCAGGGAACTGGCGACCTTGTTCAGGTAGGAGACTGACACAGAGCTAGTAGCCTATGTTTCACTACATCTGGCTTGGAGCCAGATGAATATTAACTCCACTTCCTCAGAGTCTTTCTCCCACCTGCTGGCCTGCAGCGGAATGTGGCTCTCCCCCAAACCAAACCCAGTGCTCATCCAACTTCACTTCCTGGTGAGCATTCTACACTACCAAGCTGCCCACAGTGACCATACCCACCCAAAAGCTAACCAAGCATCAGCCACTCTATCATACATGAATTCCCTCAGGTTTTGCTTTTCTGAATCTTTCTTCTTTTTTATTTCTGAAGGATATCCTTTCTGGGTACTGCACTCTTGATTGGCAATTTTTTTTCTTTTAGGATCTTGAATATATCATTCCATTCTCTTGGTCCCCATGATTTCTGCTGAAAAGTCTTCTGTTGGTTCAACAAGGATTATCTTATATGTGATGTGTCATCTTCTCTTGCTATTTTTAGGATTCTTTCTTTGCCTTGGACTCTTTACTTATAATGTGTGTTAGAAAGAATTTGGGTTGAGTCTAACTGGGAGTGTTTCACTTTTGTGGATCTGAATGTCTTTATGACCCAATACAATAGTCCTCAGTTCATGAACTTAATTCTGCTCCCAACTCTATCTGAAAACTGAATTGGACAAAAATCAAATCAAGTTTCCTCATCAAATCAACACTGAGATAGCTCAGTAGAGTAAGTCCTTGCCTGGAAAGCACAAAGGCCTGAGTTCAATCCCCAGTTCTGCCAAAAAGAGAAAAAAAAAAAGTCAACACTGAATCTAACCATTGACCATTGGTCCTCCTCCAATTCAGTCTGTCACAAGAATCATGGGAAGAATTAAGTGTGTGAACCAAGGTAGTATTCCTCTCAGGAAATTTTTAGCTATGACTTTGTCATGTGTATTTTGTATGTCTTTTCCTTTTCTTCCTTTGGAACTCCCACAAAGCAAATAGTTATTGGATTGGGCTCTGTATGTCTCACAGTCTTACTTAATTTTTTTTCTCTTTTTCCTATGAATGGGATAAATCACAGGATCTATTCTGAATTTCAGAAATTTTTTCCTCCTTGCTTTGTGCTGGTGGACACCGCGGAGGAAGCATCATCAGTCTCTCTTCCAACTGCCATCGTGTCTAAGTTAGAGTCTCTCAACAAGCCTGAACAGCTAAGGAAGCTCTTCATCAAAGGGCTAAGCTTTGAAATGACTGATGAGTCTGAGGAGCCTTTTTTTTTTTTTTTTTTTTTTTGAGCAATGGGGAACACTCACAGACTGCGTGGTAATGAGAGACCTGAACACCAAGCATTCTGGGGGTTTGGGTTTGTCACTCATGCCACTGTGGAGGAGCTGGATGCAGCCATGAATGCAAGGCCACACAAAGTGGATGGAAGAGTTGTGGAATCAAAGAGAGCTATCTCAAGAGAAGATTTTCAAAAACAATGTGCCCATTTAATGGTAAAGAAGATCTTTGTTGGTGGCATTAAAGAAGATACTGAAGAACATCACCTATGAGACTATTTTGAGCAATATGGAAAAATCAAAGTGATTGAAATTATAACCGACTGAGGCAGTGGAAAAAAAAGAGGCTTTGCCTTTGTAACCTTTGATGGCCAAGATTCTGTGCATAAGATTGTCATTCAGAAATACCACACTGCGAAAGCCCACAACTGTGAAGTGAGGAAAGCCCTGTCTAAGCAAGAGATGGCTAGTTCTTCATCGAGCCAAAGAGGTCAAAGTGGTTCTGGAAATTTTGGTGGTGGTTACGGAGGTAGTTTTGGTGGCAATGACAGTTTCAGTCATGGAGGAAACTTCAGTGGTCAAGGTGGCATTGGTGGCAGCCATGTTGAGGGTGGATATGGTGACAGCGGAGATGGCTACAATGGATTTGGTAATGATGGAAGCAATTATGGAGGTGGTGGAAGCTATAATGAATGTGACATTTACGATAATCAGTCTCCAAAGTTTGGACCCATGAAGAGAGGAAACTTTGAGGCAGAAGCTCTGGGCCCTGTGGTGGTGGAGGCCAATGTTTTACCAAACCACAAAAATCACAGCAGCTATGGTGGCTCCAGCAGCAGTAGTAGCTATGGCAGTGGCAGAAGGTTTTAAACACTTCCAGAAACAAAGCTTAGCAGGAGAGGATAGCCAGGGAAGTGACAGGGAAGCTGCAGGCTTCAACAGATTTGTGAACTCAGCCAAGCACAGTGGTGGCAGGGCCTACAAAGAAGACATGTTTTAGATAATACTCATGCATGTGGGCAAAACCTCGAGGATTGTGTTTGGGTAATTGTATAATAGAGGTTATTTTGGTTGCTTTTCTGAGGAAAGTGCAAAGCATTTCAACAAAGCATTTTATTGTAGACCTTTTTTGCACCCATGCTGTTGATTGCTAAATGTAATAGTCTGATCGTGACGCTGAATAAATGTGTCTTTTGTAAAAATAAATAAATAAAGGAAATCTTTCCTCCTCTTCATCAATTGAGTATTCTGTTACATCTCTCAATTGTATTTTTTGAATTTTGTCCAGCCGGGCGTGGTGGCGCGTGCCTGTAATCCCTCGGGAGGCTGAGGCAGGAGGATTGTTGTGAGTTTGAGACCAGCCTGAGCTACAAAGTGAGTTTAAGGCCAGCCTGAACTGCATAGTGAGACCCTGTCTCAAAAAGACAAAAAATAATAATAATAAATAAATAAATAAATTCTGTTCATTGAATTCTTTAGCTGAGAGATTTCTATTTGAATATTTTATGATATCCATTTTTATTGAGTTTTAATTCTGAGTGTGAATTTTTGAAGTTTAATTGAATTATTTGTATTTAAAGAAGTTTTGTTTATAATTACCTCAAGCTGACCAGTGGTAGGAGAACTGATGCACACATTATAGCCTACTATTAATAAAAGGGAACAAATTACTTGGCTGTTCAAAACATGGATATGTCAGCAAATTAGTAAAGCAAGCTCCTGGATATGTCTTGGTAGGTAATGGAGGTGTGGCCTTGAGTATCTGGTCCCTTGTCCTTCTTTTCTGACACTGCTGTGAGCTCTGCCCCATGGCCACCAGAAGCTAAGTAGCTTTGCTCTCCCATGCCCTTCCACCACGATGTTCCTGCCTTGAGGCCAGCTGACTATGGACTGACTTCCCCCTATCTACAAACTAAAGTAGACTTTAAATCTGAGTATCAAGTACCATGTCTTAGCAGTGGGCAAGTAACCAATGTAGATCCTTATTTATAAAGGCTCTGAAGAGTGCCTTTCTGATAGCAAAATCTCAATAAGAAAGACATTGTTAAATCTTCATTGGGTGCGAGGGGAGCAATTGCTTCTGTTTTCACACACACACACACACACACACACACACACACATGCACACAAACGTGACTTATCATTAGCAGAACTAAATTCGAGAGCTGGGGCCCCTTTTGTCTCTTTGTATAATAAAAAGAATAATTCGATCTAACTCCTCTACTCTGGCTAATCAAAGTTACTTCAACATTTACATTCAAAATAATGACTTTAAATGCAAAAGCCTGCACCATGCAAACGTTTCCTGAGAGGAGGAGGCAAGCAGGCTGGTAGACCAACACAGGGGACACATTTTACAGGCACACCCTGAGCTAGGAAGCATGTAAGAGATTTCTTTCTAGATTTGGGGGGAGGGCTCACCATTTCCTCTTTTATACCCACTCTTCAGATGCTGCTGCTGCTTGAAGCGGGAAGAACCTGCACGTTCTGGAGACTGCAAGGTGCTGTTCGGCCACCACCAGTGTGCACGGTGCTACGGGGCACCAGGCTCTGAGCAGGAGTGAGCAACCATGTGTGGGACACAGTACCCACTTTCACACAATCTGCATTCTTCTGAATGGGGCAGCCAGAAAGTATACAATAAATATATCCATAAAGAATAGCAAATATTGACATGACTGTGATTTAAAAACGAGTCCTCTTGCATTGTTGGTGGGAATGCAAACTAGTACAACCACTGCAGAATTCAGTGCGGATATTTCTCAAGTAACTAAAATGAGACGTTCCATATCACCCAAACAGGCCCTTTCTATATATCCTCCCCAAAGAGCTAATGGCATTACACATCACAATACAGTGATACAGTCATATGAGTGTTTATAGTGGCACAATACTTAATAGCTAAATCTTGGAAGTAGCTGACATATGTATCACCAGATAAATGGAAAATATGTATTTTGTGAAAAAGTTTTCATTCCAAGAAGCTGACTCCTAAGAGCTGGCCAAATAGCTCAATGGATTAAAGCACCTGCAAGCAGGCCCAGGGGCCCAGGGGCCCAGGGTGTGATCCTCCGGGCCTGCCATGCTGGCCCCACCCCTGGGGCATGCTGAGATGGCAACTGAGACTGGGCATCGTAGAGTGCACCTGTAATCCCAGCTCTTGAGAGGCTGTAAATAAGCAGATCACTATAAGTCCGATCTAGTTAGTGAGATAGTGAGACCCTGAAATCCTGTAGACCCTTCCCTAAAATACAAAAAAAAGCAGAAGACAGAAGAAGAAGAAGAAGAAGAAGAAGAAGAAGAAGAAGAAGAAGAAGAAGAAGAAGAAGAAGCTGACTCCTGACTCTCAGGTGTTATTAGTGCATGATGCCATTTAATACTAATAATAGCTTTGGCTGCATATTATTCATGTTGAAATTAAATGAATAAGGTATATATACATCAATTATTATAATCCTCAGATATAATCACCTTTTAAAACTGACTACAGATTCCAGTTCAATGGAGGAGAGACCTGATTGTGATTCCCTCTAGAGACGCACACCAGGAGACAAGTGGTCCAGCCTAGGAGTGAGAGCAAGCACGCAGGTGTGAGGAAGCCAGAAGCCTGCACCATGCAAATGTTTCCTGAGAGGAGGAGGCAAACAGGCTGGTAGACCAACACAGGGGACAGGTGAGCTTCCACCTGAGGACTCCAGGAAGGTGCTGGTAGCATAAGGCCATGGCTTGATTGCCACCCACTTCAGAGCTCGCTAAGCTTCCCTAACACAGAGGGAAAGGATTCTTCCAGCCCAGATCCCTAGAGAAGGAGGGTGGCAAGGGTCAGGAGACACATAAGATATAAATATATCCTACATTACATCTGATGCAACTTTTGATGGCATCTCCATATCAAAGTGAAGAAATAGTCCTCTAAATTTCTTTTATATTAAAATAGTTTACTAAAAATATCATTTATTTTATGCTCCATTTGTGAAATGTTCTAGTCTTTTCTTCATATTTTAATACTTTAGGAAATTCAAAAAAGAGGCAGCTGAACCTCCTCGCTTTGACAGTCTCCCTGAGCAGCCCCCTCCTCAGCTGGCCCCAGGAGGGACCGCCTCACCTTTCACATTGTATGTAGCCTTGCCCATGAGAGAGATGCTGATGCCCACCTTGCTTCATGTTCTTGCATTGCTACACCTGCCTTTTGCATGAATTGCTATCCTGATGTTTGCATTTCTGAGTTATACAAGGGCATTAAAACAGTTTTTCTTTGCTCTTCTCATCTTTCTTTGCCATTTCTCATCTCTTGTTTCCTGGCTGTGTTTTGCACACTCATTTTTCCCTTAAAAATGGACTTAAGAGTAGATATCTTAAAGTGTTAGGTTCATAGAATGTCTACAATGTTAACAAAACAATGTTACCTTGTCAATTGATCTGTGTCCAAAAGAAACTTGAATTTTAAAATCTGACCAAAGCAAACTTATGGTCTGGAAAATATTTTCTTAGATGTAGATCAAGGTGACTCATCTCAAAGAGGAAGGCCAGAGCAGGGAGCAGCTGTTCAGCGGTGATCAATGAAGCATGGCTGAACGCAGAGCCATAGCTGGGGTGCACTCTGGACTGGGTACCAAATTTAGGGTACCTAAATTTGCTGCACTTTCTATATGAAACGGTCCTAAAAGTCATGCATTAAAGTTTAGTAGCTTTGATGGTGATACTGGGAGATCGCAGAAGCATTAGGAGGTAGGACCTGGTGAGAGGATGCTAGGTCATTGGAACAATGCTCTGGAAGGAGAGTGACACCCCCTTCCCCCATCATATCTTCTCTACTCCCTGGCTGGCGGGAGGTGAGCAGTTTTCTCTGGCACATGCTCCCACCATGATGGTCCTTCCTGCAACAGGGCCCAAAGAGAACAGGATCAGTCAGCAAGCATCTATAATGACTTGCTTTAGCTTGAACTAAAATAACCTTTTTCTTCTCATGTCAGGTATTTTGTCACACCAGTGGAAAAACTAACGAACACAGGTTCCAAAGGATCTCCTGAAGTACTTGTTGAAAATATAAATTCCTAGGGCCACCGTCAGAAACTGTGGTTCCAGGGTGAGCATGTGGTGCCTAAGAGGTGAAACATATGGGGCTTCATGTGCTGGATGTGAAGGTGGTTAACTGTGTGACACTAGACAGGACAAATTAACTGCCCTGAGCCCCTGCTTCTCTGTAAAAGAGAGGTAGTAAAAATGGAACTGCCTGTGGGGAAAATGTCAGTTTTTTCCTTCACTTTTCTGAGTATAATTGCTTTCTCTCTCTGACCTAAACCTGAGGTATATTACCCTGGAAGGGGTAGGGCTAGAGGAAAGATATGAAAATTGTTTTAGAATGTTTGCAAAGAGAAAGAAAGACTTGGCATTTAGGTTATGGCATTCAAAATAGAATTATGCTGATACCGTTCCTATGAGCAAGCACTTCTATTTTCCTTCATCCATTGCTATACTCACCCTTTCACATACTTCATGATATCAGGAAAATCAAATATAGAAGTTTTAAGTCACGGAAATTCTGTTATAATATAGAAAATAATCCTTTTATTAATAGCAGCCAGATCAAGAGGTCTGGAATTCTGTAGTAGAATGAACGAGTGTTAGAAGAAAAAAAAATAGAAAACTCCAACTCTTTTTGCTATTGGAGGTTTTTTGGGGGGAGGGGGGGTTGTTGTTTTCGCTTTTTTTAAGACAAGACCTCATTATGCAGTTCAGACTGGCCTTGAACTCATTATGTAGCCCAGGCTCGCCTCAAACTTGAGGTAATTGTTCTGCCTCAGCTTTCCCAATCCTGAGATTGTGGGGCTGGGTAGCACACCTGGTCTCAGCACCTTTTGGTTGAGGGAACTGCAGAAAGCAGGTCAGCAAGATTGAGAAAAGGGCAAACAAGGATGAGATGAATGGAGAAAAAGGGGGTACACACACTTCCAGAAAAGAGGGTATCTGGTATTGACCTCCCTCTTTCCCAATTACCATCTAGACCCCAGTGTTGCTTTAGGTTCTGTTTGTGCTCTGATGGTGAAGGGTAAGGACAGATAGGGACGCAGCTGGTGTTGGCTTTGGTCTGGACAGCATACTTTTTAGCAGACTTCCTGGTGATTTAAATGACATTGAATTTCAGAACCATTGGACTTGAACAAAGTGAACACATGGGTTCCTTGACCCTGCTTTTTAGCACAAAGCCCTTGTGCAAATAAAGAGATCAATTGCAGACAAAAGGAAGAGGCTCATATACCTTAGAACACCTGAGCATAATTTCTTTGGCATGCTCAACACACAAATAAAACAACTACATAAAGAGCTATTCTCTAAGACTGTTGTGGGCCTGGTGGCATGTGCCTGTAAACAGGTGGATCACCAGGAGTGGATCTAGTAGTGAGATCCTGAACACCCTGTAGACCCTTCCCTAAAATACAAAAAAAAGACTGTTGCTGGGGCCAACATGCAACACAGAGTACATAATTCTTTGGCTAATAATCCAAATATGCAGAAATGTGCTGAGGGGACTGAAGAGATAGCTCAGTAGAATAAGCGCTTGCCTGCAAGCACAAGAGCCTGAGTTCAATCCCTGGTTCTGCCAAGGAAAAACAAAAAGAAAAAGAAATAAGCTGAGAAATAAAATCAAGATTTTTAGCTGCCATGACTACAGTTGTCTTTTTAATAACAAAGAAAAATCCCCTAAATTAGAATGAGATGATCCAATCAAATAAAAGTGTTTTCTTAAACAGCTTGTTATTAGCTGCACATTCTCATGCGCTTTCTTCTGGGGTTTGCATGTGGTACAGCAGTGTGGAATGCAGATAAGGGTGAGCCTCTGAAGTCAGAATTAATTTAACTAGAGTCTTGGATTTACCCACTACTAGCCATGTGACATAACATCCTCAAGGTCCCTCCATGTTGCCACAAATCACAAATGTCATTATTGATGTACCCATTCAGCCATGATAGACAGCTCAGTTAATTCACCTGGGGAATTTTTTTAATATAATTTTAGCATCTGGACCCTACCAGAATTTCCAATTTTTCAGAAGGGGGGGAGAACCTAGACAATGATATTTTTAAAGGCTTCCACACAATTCCAACAGAAAGGTAAGATGGAAAATCACTGACCTGATGCCACCTTCCTGCGCATACACACTACTCACTAGGCCTGTCATCCTCGCATGGCATTGCCTCCCACAGGTGGTCCCTGACACCCTGATGGAGCCATCATACTTTCTAGTTTTCATGCTGCAATCCCAGCAGCATGTTAGCTAATTAGTGTAAGGAAGGTCAGAAAGTTCGTTTTCATTGAGAAAGATAATAACTTACTAACAAAGGATATTAGAAATGTTATTTCTTTACCCAACTGTTTACATGTAAGGTTGTAAATTAACTAAAATATTTAAGCAGAGCAAAGCCATTGGGTCAAAGGTTGACAAACTCTAAAAGGGCCAGACACTAAGTGCTTTAGGCTTAGTGGGGCAAGGAAACAAACCAGGTGATAACTGCACCTCTGAGGTTTAACACAGTGTGCTAGTGAGACAGGAGGACCACAGGCCATTTCTCTGGCCATTTCTGCAATACTAGATCTGCCACAAACAATGCATGAACACATGAGCAAGGGTTTGTATCATTTTCACAGGTTACAGAAGTTATTCTTCTTTTGACTTCTTCTCAAAACTCAAAAACAAAGCACAGTAATCTTTCTAAGTTTGTAGGTCATGCAAAAAAGAGGTGACACATCAGATTTGGCCCATGGGGTGTCTGTCACTCACTGTCCTCTGTTCTGGACTGAATCCTAAGCAGCAATATCCTTGGGGAAATTGCCAGCCTCCTCTACATCTGCCTATAAATAGCTTCATCCCAAGTAGAAGGATAGGAGAACCCAGCTAGCACTACGCAGCCAGGTCTGCCTTCAGTGACCCGTTCATGCAGGAAGCCAGTTAAAGTTCCTAAGTCCCTTGAGAGCTCGTGGTCTCAAGTTGGGCTGGCCTTGCTGCCATATAGCAAGCCTCAGAATGTCAGTTTGTTCCTCCCCTGCCTCGCTACCTTCGGGCTCAATCCACTTTCCTAGTGTATAGTAAGTGAAACTAAACATGACTCCGCCCCTCGGAGCTAGCTGTGATCCTGAGTTTCTCACAAAAGCTGGAGCCTGCCTGACCAGAGGCAGTCACAGCCTGCTCAGACCATGTCCTCCGTGCAGACCCTCGGAGGCCCCAGCCCTGGGCAGTCCTGTGTGCTGATTCTGATCTTCACCGTGCTCCTGCAGTCCCTCTGTGTGGCTGTGACTTATGTGTACTTCACCAATGAGCTGAAACAGGTCAGTACAACGCAGCCTTAGCAGCTGTTGGGCTCCTACCTGTCTAACTCTCAACTTGCTTCTCCTTGAAAACTTTACTGCAAAAAAGAAAGTACATTTCTCTGTCAGCAGACTCTGCCTGCTGGTGCACTTAATTACTGGGAATTTCAAAAGACTGCATCAATACACTTGCAGAGCCGGCTCTACCAGTTAACTAACAGATATTTTGTTGTGGGCAACAAAATTCCTGAGAGTTTCTGTCATTTTTTTTGTCTTAAAAAGTGTATGTATCGTATAATGTTAGCAGCTGCTTCCATTCATGAGAACTTTCTGCCAAATGCTTTGCACCTTTGACTTGAGAATTCCTATGGGCACGAGTAGTTGCATCAGGGCAGTGTCTGTCCAGTGTCTGGGGTTGAACCTATGGCTCCTGTGTAGGAATGCGTTCACGAGATATTTGCTGAATGGGTGAACAGCGAGGGCGAAAGGTGCCACTGTTCCACCTGCAGCAGGGCAAATCTAAACTCTGAGCACTGCTGCCTTGCCTTGCAGGAGAGCCTGATGTCAGCGGACTTTAGACAGACACTGCAGAGAAGTCAAACTTGGGCTCTGCGTGGGCAGAAGCAGCCCTACTGCCCTTCTTTGTTCTCAGCCTTCAGGACAGCTTCTCTCCCCCGCTCTTTTCTTTAAACTATTTTAAATTAATTGATGGAAAGCTTTCATGTAGAAAGTCCAGTTTCTTAAAACTGAGCAGATAGTGTAACTAATTGAACTAAAATCAGAACCAAGCCTTGAAATGCCACATTTGTTCTTCCCCTGAGATTAGGGCTTGGATGGAGGAAGCTGGGTGTTTGAAATGTTTGCTTTTAGCCTGGTGTCTTCCTGTCTTAACAAAAACAAGTGAGAATACAATGAGCTGGTATTCTATGGGCTCCTTGGACACAGATGTGTCCTGGAGAATGTTCCTAATAAAGAAGATATGAGATGGTCTCAGCATCTGCCTATTCATGCCACTCTATACCTGCAAATCAGTCCAAGCACAATGACAGAAAAACTTGCTGGCATCTTATTGTATGTATTACTCAACTGCATAGAGCTTCTGAAGCTATGAATGCAATACTTGAAGATCTCAATTTCTTATATATATTTTGATCATGTGTACATATTTGACACAGTGTCTCACTGTGTATCCCAGGCTGGCCTCAGATCACAGTGAGCCTCCTGCCTCAGCCTCTGAGTACTGGGGTTACAGGCCTGATACATCACCATGCCTGACTTTGACTACTCACTAATAACGTATTATATAGAACTGAAGGCTGGGAGCAACTTTGGATACCCGATCCTTCCCTCTCGATCCCCATTTTACAGATGAAATGGTGGAGAGGAGAAGATCCCCCACAGATCCCCCTAAATGGTCCTTCGTGCTATTAGTGGTTTGAAGCCAGTGATTGTCAAGAGACTCATGTTTAGGTAGCAGAGTGGGTCAGTGCTGCTATCTCAAAATCTCTATTGTAGCAATGGAGTCTCTTCTGTTAACCTCAACCACCAGACCAGTTGGGCTTGGCCTAGCCAGTTACCACATTTTGATAGCACCAAGGGCAATCACCGTGGAATCCCACTTTGCAGAACAAAGGTCTTCCTGAGTTGGAGAGCAGGCTTCCCTTGCAAGAGCAGTCTCTCAGCAATCACACAGCCCTAGCCCAGCGCTCACAAGTGGTCAGCTAGACAATAGCCCCAGCTTGCAATGCTCTAAGATAAAAAGGGTGTGGAAAAGAAGGGGAGCAGACACATCAAATTAGTCATCATTTATCATTCATAGAATAACCACAACACACAAATCGCCACATGTTCAGCGGCCGGCCTCAGCGAAGGTCTGCAGAAATACCAAGTATTAGAATGGAGACAAGCGAGAGCAGAGAGAGTGATTAAGGCCTCCTCAGGCTTTTGTCCAGAAACCAGTATTTATGCGTAAGGAAGGTTTAATAAAGAAAACACCAAAATTTTAACACCTGTGAACTCTAGATAATGGGTGCCTTTCAATTTTGTCTTTATATTTTATAAAATTTCTACTGTGACTTACAAAGCATCTGTGCTATCATATATGATTTCATACAGATTAAAAATATGACATTTGTGCACAGTCTTAAGACTAAACAGCTGTGCACACACAATCTGATCTCCACCCCATTAACAAGAGTTTGTCTAAAGGTCAGCAAGGATATGAGATTGGACTATGAGCACTTTTATGAAGTTGTTTTTAATTTGTTTTTGTCTGGCTTTGTTTTACATTTTTAGACTTGGGAGTTGTTATTGTTCTAACATTTTTAAAAGCATGCTTCTTTTTTTTAATGGCTGTCCGTGCATCCTGAATATATCCAGGCTTCCTTAACTTTTGGGCAGGAACAGAGTGACACAGACTTGTTGACCAGCTGTCTCATGTCGCTGATAGCCACCGTGCCTAGCCACCGTGCCCACCTCACCCAGGGTAGTCACCCCTATCACTTTTTTCTCATCACCTTAGGCTGCAGGCTCTGAGCACTTTCCCAAAGAGCTTGTTTTCCTAGTAAGTTAGTTTTTATGTGAGGGTTCTTGGGAACCACTCCCTTCCTGCTAAGCATACTTTCCTGTCCCAACAAGTTGCAGAGGCTAGTGAGCCTGCTTGTTTGATTTAATATTCTTCTTCATGCTGACTGATCAGGAATAGTGTCATGAAAATTTTCTCTTCTTGGACAAATGTTTGTGTTTCTAGCTCTTCCTATCTTCTCTGTTCTTCTCATTCAGTTTGTTGGACAAACTCTCCTATTTCTGAACCATACTAACTTTCTTCCTTGGAAAGGCTTTTCAGCTGTAAGTAAATTGGACAGATAACTACATGTTTGCAGTAGAAGCGTTTGGGCAGGTACAGGCAGGGAAGTGACATCTGATTCCATGGTCTGTCACAGTTCAGCTTGAGTGGTCTCAGCTGTCATTCTCAACCACATCGTCTGGGATTGTCCTATTTTTGTAATTTTAAGAAAGAAAATTAAGAATGAAGAGTCATAAGTTCAAGAGTAAGTGAATACTAGGGTGCATGGAAGGAATTCATTAACTCAGGTTTGTACTTTTGCCCTTGGGGCACCTTGATCAAAAGTCCAAGGGGCACATGGCTTCAGGTAGGACTGAGTCTAGCCAAGACCTTTCATCACCAATAAAGTTGTTTTTATTTAAAATGGGATTGCTTTTCCCTAGCTAGGAATGGACCATTTTTAAGTTTGATCCCTTATTTAAGCTATGTAGAACTTTACCTTCAAATATTAGATCAAACTTATTATGATCCCCTTTGTTTTCCCAGATAAAAGCAACTTTTTAATAGGAAAGTAATATCTATTAAATCCTGATGGTTAGGGAAACAAAATCAAATAGGAAAGAAAAGAAAAAAAAAATTCTGACTTGTGAGGTCTTTCTGTTTCTCTTAACTGATCTGAAAACAATCTAGGTGGTTTAGGGTGTGTGTGTGTGTGTGTGTGTGTGTGTGTGTGTGTGTGTGTAACATCAAGCAAGGATTTGTTGACAAGGGTGAGAACTTCGCAGCCAGTGATCCTTCTTCCTTAATCAGAAGGAGGAAATAAACATTCAAATGATATTTAGTCTCTGCAGGTAAGCATATGGCTAGTGTAGATATTTAATGGAGCACTGCACAGAATCCTAGTGGTAAGGTAGTTCAGATACTGCTATTCAAAAGACAAAATCATATCAATAATTGGAATCGGGGCTGGGGAGATAGCTCAGTGGTCTAAGTGCCTGCCTGGAAAGCACAAGGCCAAGGTTCGATCTTAGCACCAAATGCCACGCCTGGAACCAGGCGTGGTGGCGCACACCTGTAATCCCAGAGCTGAGGAGGCTGGGAAAAGAGGATCACTATGAGTCCAAGCTGCATAGCAAAACCCTGTGCCAAATAAATAAATAAAAGATTTAAAACAAAAACAAAAGACACTGGCATCAACTCAGCCACCAAAGTTCTAAGGAAGAGAACATTAGAGTTGGGCTGATTTCATTTAGGATCCTAGAATTTAAACCAACTCCATTGCCTGTTTTGTACTTAGGAGGGTTTTCAGCTTTGGAATGAGACTCCTACCATGTCAGAGTTGGAGGGTACTTCAGACATCTCCACAGGGACCTGCTCAGGACTAAGGAGAAGCCCACACTAAGGACTAAGGAAAAAGGACAAGCAATGTATCTGGTGACATCCCCCTAATTAGTGGCGGAGGCATGCCAGGGACCAGAGCCCCTGACCCACACCTGCATCCTTCCCACCAATCTCAACTTTAATCAAAACACAAAGGACAGCTTGCCTACTTTCATTAAAATGGGAACTTATTCAAGGTGCCACAGTCTTCTGAATCCATCATCAGTTTCTGTTGTATTAACTTCCAGATGGTAAAAAAAAAAAAAAAAAAAAAAAAACTCTTGTGCATAATACTGTGCTATGTTCATCTGTTAACCCAGATGCAGGAAAAGCTGTCCAAAAGTGCCGTTGCCTGTTTTTTAAAGGAAGACCACAGTTCCTGGGAGCCCCAAGATGAAGACAGCATAAGCAGCCCCTGCTGGCAACTCAAGTGGAAACTGCATCAGCTGGTTAGAAAGGTAGGTTGACCATACCAGCAAGCACGCAGGGTAGATGAGAAAGGGTTGTTCAGATCATCAAATCTAGGTTGTGCAGTGTGCAAACCAGGAAACTGAGGCCCAGTGTGTGAAAGTGATCTTCCCCAAAGACAGAGAGCTAGGAAACCTAGCAGGTTCTGGCTGACCACTGGACCACAGTTCATCCTCCACCCTCTAGTCTAACCTTTTTGTTGTACTGGATGAAAACAGAGACACCAACAGGACCATGTATTCCTGGTCAGTAATAAGGGAGGGCTGGTTTTTTGTTTCTTGTTTTTTTTTTTTTTTTCATTTAGAAGATAAAGGAAGCCAAATAATAATGTTTTCTATTCTTCCCATATTGTTGATACCTAAAACTAAATATATATTTATTGTTTTTTATCTACATAGAAATGACAAATGGAGGAAAAAGATACTTAAAGGTGATGATATTTTAATTTACAGTTAATAAATGGCAAATTGTAAAACAAATCTGTTTTTGGAAATACCTTAAACAGGATCCCTAACAGAAACACCATGTTATCCAACAGTTAATTTTATTAAATATGGTTAACTGATTTTATCCTTAGCAGTGTAATAGATCAAAGTAGTATTTTCTCTGAGCAATCCATTCTTTGTAAGATGGTGCTTAGTAATATTTGCCGTTAGCCTTCCTGAACATGTCAGATGAGAACACAGATATTAAAAATACTCTGTGACCTAAGAAGTCCTGTGTATACAAACATTGTCTAAAGATACACCAGGGGAACTTCCAGGGTGGGAGGAGGATGTATTGCAGATTTGTTTAAGTTTATGGTTAGTCGAGCACTTTCCCCATTGGAAGCTGCATGTTACTGGTGGTTATGGAGTCCTGGGCTACAGCCTTTAGCAGTGCTCACAGGTCCGAACTTCACCTATAATGCTGTTTCTATGGAAATGAAACTGGCTTTCCTCCTGGGCATCCCAGGAATGCATCTGCCCCATGACTTCCCTGGAAACATGGCCTGGCTTGGCCACCCACTGCACACAGCTGTAGTGAAACAGCTGTGACCGCTCAGGAGATGAGGACCAAGAAGAGTCTAGGCTGAGAAGTGAAGCTCTGAAGCTCTGAAGATCCTAGCATTCACCCCAGCTTCCCCCAGCGGGCCCTGGGGGTGGGGCACTGACCCAGCTGCACAGAGAAGCTGCCCTTAGAAGAGGGGCAGAGATCTGCAGACTGAGGGGCCCCCTGGATAACCGGCTGGCGGTGGGGAGGCCAGGAGCGCAGTGCAGATGGACTTCACATAGCATTTGTCTCCAGTCCCCTCTCTCCCTCCCAGACACCAACTAAAGCACAGAGAATCTGGAGGGGCCAAGGGGGGTCTCGCGAGAAGGAGGCAAGGGTTTTCCACTCTGTTCAGGTACATTAGTTAAGTTCTGTTTCCTAAAGGTCCTGCTTTCATTCTGTAGAGCATCTCAGTACGCGCTCACCACAGCGCTGTTAGCCTCTTCAATGCACTATTAAAGTGAGGGAGGAGAGCAAGTGAGATGGGCTAAGCGCCTCATGCTGTCTCCAGAGCCCAGAAGGGGACTTGTTGGCCTCCAGGAGACTCTCCCATGCTGTTCTAACATACCAGGAAGGACTTCACTCTCCTTCCCAGCTCCTCTCCCTTCCCTGGCTGTCCCAGAGAGGGGCGGGGGGAGAGGGAGAAAGACCAAGGGACTCACGGAGGAGAGAGAGGGGGAAGAGGTCACGTTCCCTCATGTGCCCCGTTTCCTACACCCCGCCCTCAGAGACTCCAGTGAGCACACCTTCTGGGGCATGAGCCAGAGGGAGCACGAGGCCTCTCTAGGTACGAGAATGGAGAACTCAGGTTCCAGCAGTTGCTAAATGAACAGCAGTGACAGGAGAGGAGTACAGCGACAGGCCAAGTCCTCAGGGATGACAGGGCTGAGAGAACAGGGTTCAAAAGTCATGAGAGAAGCTTGTATCATGTGGATACCTGTACCCTAGCACTTGGGAGGCTGAGGCAGGAGGATCATGAGGTTGAGGGCAGCCTATGCTACACAATGAGACCTTGTCTCAAAACTATAAAAATCTGTCAATAAGCTAAGTCGGGTTCCGTTCATTTAATAGAAAGCCTTAGCTTTCACTTTTTTACTGGTTTGGGGGAATTCCCTTAGTCATTAGCAGAAAGCTGGAAGCTTGGAGCCATATCTTTACCATGGGCACAAATGCCTCAGCCACATCCTCAGAAAGAAGAGGGGGCTGTCACCCAGTCATAGCTTGGTGGGCTGGGTGTCTGTGGGCAGCATAAGGCCAAAATGTGCTTTTCACCATAAGGCTTGGGTCAGTCCAACAATTTCAAGTGTGGGCTCTGTTGGACAGGGGTTGTATACATACACAAGCATGCACCCAGACATAGACCCCCTGCCACAGAAAGTAATATGATATGTCTGCCTCTTTCACTGGCCCCATGGAAGCCTGGGGGACATTAAGCTGACTTGACCTATCAGATTCCCTTCCTCTTGCCCTGACCTTTCAGAGACTTCATCCAGGTACAGAACATCCCCAGGGCAGGGTTGGTTCTTTAATCACTGTGTAAAGAAAGAGATCCTAGCATTCACCCCAGCTAACTCCCCCATATGGACCTTGTGCTTAAACAATGCAAAGCTTCCTAGATTGATGTCTTGTGTAGAAATGTCCAGCTAGGCTCAGGCAAGAAGAACAAGAAGAGCCCTAGACATTCTGTAGTTAGGTAAAAAAAAAACATTTAGAGACATTAACAAGCTTTATTCAATACTATTTGCAGATGGTTTTGACAACCTTTGAGGAAAGCATTCCTACATCTCAAGGTAGTAATTTTTGTTATTCTAACTCATTACTGCTAATTTCATGGGGGGGTGCATGGTTCTCTGTCCTCCTGTCTGCTTCCATTCATACATCCCATCTCTGGCCTACTGCTTGGGGTCCCAAGCCACTTACTGATCCTACTGAAACTCTGCACTGGCTGCCGGACAGCTCAGAACCAACTCTATGATACATCTACAGTTGATCTTTACTTCCTCTTAATCTTAATTTTCCTTTACTTTCAGTCCATTTATTTATTTTACCTTCTAATGTGCTATATAAATAAACCCTTTTAAATCTTTTCTGGAATATCCCAAGCAATAAAACAAAGAAAATCCCCCCAAAGTTACCCATGTTCAGTGCCTCTAACCACAACCACACTCTGCTTCTCTTCACACAGAAGCCTCTTGCCACATTGCGCCTCCTCAATGTGTTTCCTTGCCGCTCACCAGCTTCCACTGTGGTCTCCTTGCACGCTCACTTTCTGCCTTCCTTTGGTAGAGCCTTCCGCTGAGTGCGCCCCCTCAGTTGGCTGCCTACGCTGGAGTCTTCAGCCCTTCATCCGTCTCCTTCTCCCTGGCTCCTCCTGCTCCTTTTGGCTCCCTGTTGTTCCCTTTTCCTTCCAAGAGGCCTTTCCTGGCCACCTTTCTAAATAAGCTCCCTAAAGCTTGTTATTTCAATCATATATATATCTTCTTTCTGCTTCTCCATGAGATTAAATATCTTCAAAGATGGAAAATCTCTCTCTCTCTCTTTTCTTTTTTCATCTCTTAATACCCAGCGTAAGGCCTACTAGATTCTTTCTCTCACAGGTTCCCTTTCTGTCTGTCTGTCTGTCTGTATGTTTGTACCCAAGTGTATATTTTGCCACTGAAATGAAATTCATATAACACACAACCAACCATTTAGAAGTACATGATTCCATATAACTGGTGCATGCACAATGTTACACCAATACCACTTCCCTACCTGGAAGGTTCTTAGACTTTTAGAATGAATAAATGTGTAAACAAATGAAATATCTCTCCAAGAAATGTGGCGTGTTCCCATTTTCTCATGCTAATGTCTATGCAAGCCTGAATGTGTATGTCAGAAGCTTAATAGGAAAGAAACTTCTTAACCTCATCACTTGAAAGCCCCTATTTTCCTTTATCAACTGTGAAGGCAAGGCCTGCCCGTGGAATCTAAGCATTCTTTCTGATTGCTTCCCCAGAGGTCAACGCCTTAATGGGAATACGGAACAAGCCACCTGCTCTGATAGACCTATTGGGGCTGTAGCCTCCAGTGGATGGGTGCACATGCTATTGTCCATGACAGAGGGTCATTTTGTTTTTCATTCATCCATGTGAGGCCTAGAATAATATTCTACTGTGTATTTTTTTAAAATAGTTTTTTAATTGATGTATTTGGTACAGGATCTCACTACACAGCTCCGACTCGTAGTGATCCTCCTGTTTGCAGCCTCCCCACCACTGGGATTAAAGGCCACTTTCAGACTTGGTGGCCTCCTCCACACATCTGGGGGCAGGGTGCAGCATGTGGGACCTGGGACTGAACTCACATTCTATTTATTTAGTTAGTTAGTTTTTGTCTTTTTGAGACAGGGTCTCACTATGCAGTTCAGGTTGGCCTTAAGCTCACTTTGTAGCTCAGGCTGGTCTTGAACTCATAACAATCCTCCTGCCTCAGTCTCCCGAATGCTGGGATTATAGGTGTGCACCACCACGCCCGGCCGAACTCACATTCTACTATGGATCTCAAGATACAACCATGACAGCCAAATACACATATTCATGTTTTGTTTTTGTTTTCTATGAAGTATTGCCATAAACATTTGGAAATTTCCTTTCTCTCAAATTTGCTTTCTAACTGAGGCTTTTCCATACCCTTCCCATGACCTCAAGTGCAAATTGGTGTGGTGTAAATGCCCACCTACCCTGGTTAATTTACAGCTAATACCCGGAAGCTGCAAGAAATTTCTCATCTTCTATACCTCTTTTAAGAATTTTTTTTTTTTTTTTTTTTTTTTTTTTTGGACCAGGAATCAAGCTCAGGACTTTGTATTTGCCAACCAGACACTTATGCCTCTGAGCTGTGTACCTGGCCTCACCTCTAAAGAAATGTTATCATTTCCTTTTGCAAAATTCCTTTACAACAGCCTACATGAGGGCTGTTGGCCATTCTGATCAATTACAGTCATCTGGTAGTGTATGTTAGTCTGCAGCCCTCTCACCTGGCTCTCAAACATAATTGTGACACCTAACCCGAGTCACAGCATGGTTCCTTACTTCCCCAAACAGCACCTTTCCATCTCCCTGTGTCCCGCGAAGTCCATACTTCTTAACCTCACACCACATCTTCTAAACTTCAGCTCTTCATTCCAGTCTGAGACCAGACTGCTTCTAGGCATATGTCCCCATGGATGCTCTGTGCACCCTGTCTCAGGCCCCAGTACAGCTCATGGGATATTTTTCTCTGCTCTTCAGCCTGTTCTGGCACATATCCCTGGACCCCTAACAGTTCCTTGCATTTGCTTGTTTATAATCTTCCTCCTTATCCTACAGGAGTACTGGGCACAGATGTAACAAGCATTTTGCTTTACTGGAAAAAGTGAAAGAAAGGGTTCTCAGGCTCTCTCCTCCACAAAGCCTCCCCTCACCTCAGCTCTCCAAGAAATGGGAATCTTTCCCTCCTTTGCATACCTGACACCCTTCATTTCTATTTTTCCTAGGTAAATTGTCACTTACTAATTCTTATCTTACAAAAATTGCTGTAAGTCCCAAGGACTCACCCAGCTGAGTCAGTTGTTAGTCTATGCGGTCCAGTACTGCACAGCACAGTACCTTGGTGATATTTATTTGATAAAAAGAATAAAATGGATTTATGAACCAGTATAAGCACTCTTGGGAAACTTGATTAGATATTTTAAAAAAGAAGTTTATAGGATTTGTTTTTTGTAAGGCCGCCCTCAGTGTTCTGGATGGGGGACAAAGAAATCTTATTTCTTGTGCTCTAGTGAATCAATAATTTATATGCTCATACTCTGAATTTTGTGGCTTGTATGTCAATTCCTATTCTTTTTTTTTTTTGGTGGTGGTACAGGGGCTTTGGAAGAATTGTTGTGTACCAGACTGTGGTATCTATGGGAAGTTTTTACTATTGCTACTCCTTTAGAATCTGCAGTAGCTACTAGTAACAAGGGGAAAAAAAGATTGAAATGACAAAAATTGGTACAACTCCAGTTTTTTATTCATATAACTCAAAGTAGAAATTTGCCAATGTTTGGTTTATGAACACAATAATTCCCTCAGTAGAGTTATTACAAGTCCATAGTTCTTAAATTTTTGTTTTTGAAAGAAGCCAAAATTTTTGTGTTTTATTTTATTTGGACCTTTCCTCTGAAATGCTAAGATCTGATCCACACCATTAATTAATCTTCCCATCTAAAGTACTTTGCAAATTAAATAAAAATTGAAGTAGGTTGGTCATCATCTTCAAATATGAGTTGTTTTTACAAAAATCCAAAGGATTAACTTTGTGAATTCAGTGTGTTTCTAATGCCTGAGCGATAAGAGCTGTAACGTACTTTTGAAAGCCAGCTTAACGAGCGTTAATAATTCTCTACCATTTCTCTTTCAGAAGAACAACTAAGTCTTACCCCAGGGAGAGACAGAAGGTTGCAAAGAGCAGCAGCTCATGTCACAGGGACCACTCGGAAAAATACCAAGACCTTAGACCTTGGTAAGAGAAACAATGAACCTCTGCTTTAGGGTTCACGAGGAGCTTTGTGATAGGGCACTTGCCTGGCCTGCACATGCATTGGGTTTAATCCTCAGTAACAAAAAGAAGAAAAAAATTTAAGTCTGACTTAGAGGAAGGCACTAGAAGAATAGTTGCAACAAGTTTGTATTTTGCAGTTTGTGCCTGTCGTATTGATGTGGCTAACTACAAAATGGTCAGAAATACTCAAATCTGAAATCGATTTTTTCAGAGCAAAATTCTAGTCAAAGACCTCAGTTGCTGATGTATAATGGGCAACAGGAAAAGTACGAGATGGGAAAATTTTATCCTTGAAACCTCAAGGATTCAGCTTTGGCTTTTTTGTTTTCAGTATCTTTCTCTCTCATGCTCTCTGAGAATTGCTTCTTCTGTCACTCTGCACTCTTCCTTTTCTGTATTTGCATCAAATCTTCTCTTTGAAGGTTTTAACTCATTTCATTTTGCTGTGTGTCCCTAGCAGCCCCTATTACATTAAGTTGAACCACACCAAATCACCAACATTGGACTGCTTTTCACTTATTAAGATGTCAGTTTCACAAAATACATTATGATTAAGTCTAATTTTTCTCTGTTGGACCAGATGTTGATTGTAACACTGTGGTGCAGCACAAGCATCTGTAAATGCTCACACTGGAACTTGGCTCCTTGTCACCTACACAAGTGGTGTGATTAGAAAACACACTGGATTTTAACATTTATTACAGTAAATGAGACATAGCTGTTAATATTGGTCCTTGCTTTGAACACACTGATCCCATTATTCTTGCCACCTTATGAAACAGCTCTGGAAATCCTTTGTGATGGTCCTTAGCTGCACTGTGGTGGCTGCCTTGGTATCCTGAATCCATTCATAGTGTTTACCTTTCATGGTCATTCTGACTTTGAGGAAGAGCCAGAGTCTTCTGGTGCCAAATCTGTGCCTAAAGCAGACGAGGGCACCCCAGTTCTGACTGACAAGCCTGCCTCTCCATGGACAACTCTGGGCAGCACCGTCCACCACATGCTTTAACCGCACTCAGTAAAGACACTCATGAAAGATAACTTCCAGAACTGCTTCAAAGAGTGACGGGACAGGGAGGCAAGTGTGTTCAAAGGAGGGGAGCATATTTTGAGGAGGATTAATGACAATATATCTTTTACAATAATAAACCTTTAAAAATTTAAACACTCAGGGCTGGCAAGATAGCTCAGCAAACTAAAGCACTGCTTAGGCAGAGTTCAGCTGCCAGAGTTCGATCCCTGGCATGTCATGCTGATCCTGCCCCCAGGGTGTGCTGAGATGCAAGAGAGACTGGGCATGGTGGCCGGGAGATGGCTCAGTAGAATAAGCACTTCCTTGGCAAGCACAAGGGCCTGAGTTCAATCCCTGGTTCTGCCAAAAAAAAAAAAAAAAAAAGAGAGAGAGAGAGACAGAGAGACTGGGCATGGTGGTGCGTGCCTGTAATCCCAGCACTTGGGAGCCTGGAAACAGGAGGATCACTGTGAGACTGATATAGTAATGAGATCCTGTAGGCCCTGTACTAAAAAAAGAAAAAATTAAACACTCATCATATATGTTTGACCACACCTTATATGTTGACAGCAAACTATTTAAACAAGTCAAGTTTCAGTTTCTTGAGGTACTTAGCAAGATAATTATTAACTCAGAAAGTGATACAAAATTAACAGTAACTCATGCAAATTGTCTTTTTATTAAAGTAAGGACTCAATAATTAGTCCTCTTTATAATTATAAAAGGCTTGTCCCAAGTTAAAGAAATTTCAGAAATATCAGTGAAAGGTTGTTTTTCTGTTTTTTTTTCCCCCACAAAGTTATCTTCTTGGATTCCTGAACATATGGTTTAGAAATGATTGACACGCTTTGCTCAAAAGTGAGGTGATTATTGTAATGTTACTGTCTGCTGTTCATCAACAGGTATAAACAGTGCTGAAAATCTTGCAATGCTAAATTTTACACCACTCACAGAAATGACCCCAGAGTTTAAAAAAGAAGATCGTATTTTTATAAGGTCCTTTTTTATTCCAAGTGTGAGTTAAGACTCAAGGATCTGAGGATCAGTAAGTGAGGGCTGCTTTGTCAGTCTTTGTTCCTGTCTCACTCTGGACTAGAGATTCCTTCTGTTTGAGTGGAACTTTTGCCTCTGGAGAGCTGAGCCAGGCCAAAGATGAACTCAAAAGTCCCAAACACATAGTAAAATGTCCTGAGACCTACACTTAAGGAAATGTACAATATTTCTTTTGGTTTCCTTCTAGAGTCCCCATTTTATTTGACCAACACAGGAAGGAAGGAGAGGGACGGTTCAGGATAGAAGTTCTGCCCAGGAGTAACACCCTTTATGAATCTGCTATCACTCAGAGCGGAGTGTGTCAAGTGTTGGCATAGTTGGTAGATATGGTACAGAAAGGCCAGAGACACCCAGCGAGCCAAAATGATAAAGGAGCCTCCTGATTTTGTATGAGTAGAGTTTATAATTCATGTAAGATTTAAGGGATGAGAAGTTTAACATTAAACTGAAATCTATTATAAGATCAAGACATATAGGCTGAGAACAGCTGCCAATAGACTCCTTGCTTTGCTGCAAATTCTCTTCTGCTAACTCTTTCCTCTCTGATTCTTATTCAGCATCCAAGAACGAAAAGGGTCTGGGCCACAAACTGCAACACTGGGAGTCATCGAGGAAAGGACATTCATTCCTGAATAATTTGCATCTGAGGAATGGAGAACTGGTGATCCACCAAGCAGGGTTTTATTACATCTACTCCCAGACATATTTTCGCTTTCAAGAAAGTGAAGAAACTTCAGGAATAATTTCAAAGGAAGAGAACAGAAAGAAAAACAAACAACTGGTACAATATATTTACAAATTCACCAACTATCCTGAACCCATAATGCTCATGAAGAGTGCTAGAAATAGTTGCTGGTCCAAAGATTCAGAATATGGACTGTACTCCATCTATCAAGGAGGTGTGTTTGAGCTTAAAGAAAATGACAGAATTTTTGTCTCTGTGACTAATAAAAGCTTGATTGACTTGGACCAAGAAGCCAGTTTCTTTGGCACCTTCTTAATTAGCTAAATGATCTGGAAAGCAAGAGCAATAACTTAAAAGTGAAGATTCATTCTTTAAGACAAAAGATGACGAAGATGTATAGAATTTGTGAAGAGGAGCAGCACAACTAGACGTCTCCAAAATACATGGTTTTAACATCTCTGAGGCAGGAACAAATTCTGAACAGCTTGTGCTTCTCAACTTCCAAAGTCGGGTTGGCCAACATCACTGGATTCTGTGATAAGCGGTCTGAAAGGGAGGAAGTGAATCTCCTCTGAACAGGGGAAGAAATGGGATAAGGGTTTGGGGACCCCACGGTTGCTCTGAATCCAAATGTGACCGCTCACTCTCACACACACCTGTCTCTACACCTGTGAGACCTCTAGACCTTGCACTAGAACTGAGGAGCCTTGAGCCATAATGTACTCTTCTGACTGCTTCCGGAGCCAGGTGCAGAGCATTCTGAGGTGTGCTTGGGTCCCTGAGGCCTTTTTTTTTTTTTTTTTTTTTTACAAGTGCCTTTGAATTTAATCTTACAACCCACTGTAGACAGCAGCCCCTTCCAAATGCCTCATCCTTTATTTTTTCATCATGCTAATGCTGACCTTTCGTGCTAACAGATTGTTACTCTGTTGCTGAAAACCTATCTTTTCTCATGAGAATATACCAGGACATACTTCATGGTGACTACCACTGTATATATAGTATTTGAATGTAGTCCCCACACAAAACATATTTGTAAATAATGCTCAAATGAATGAATAACTATCATTACAGATAATACATAAGAAATAAATTGAGAATTTTAAAAGCTTAATGTGAAGAAAAACATTGTTTTTAAGATTTAAAACAAAAACTGACTTTGTAAGTAACACAGTACTGGGGATTGAAAATAAATAATTTTACTTTATTTTTATACAACTTTAACATGTATATAACTTTTTCAATAAAATGACAATGTTAAATATATTTATTTGGTTTGTATGTGTTCATGTTCATTTTAGAGTATCATGATAACTAAAACAGATCAGATCTCTTACTCTATATTTTTTCTCTGGTACATCATGTAGAACTGAGAAATTGCTCATTTTGGTTTAATATGCTCAGATGTATTATTTATTTCCCTCAAAGTTAATGTTTTTGTTATGGGTTGAATTGTGTCTCCTGAAAAGGTAAATTAAAGTTCTCAAAACTTCAGGATATAACCTTATTTGCAACCACTACTCTGAGGAATTTAGAAGTTTGAGACCAGCCTAGTTAACATAGCAGACATCTCTACTCAAAATGAATCACACACACACACACACACACACACCCTGCAATATTCAAATGAAAGTCCATGTTGCCAGTCCTTGGAAGGATTTTTCTCATACACTTGGATTTTGTAGAAAAGAAAATGGCAGTAGAAGTACTCACCTATCATTTGAAAATAAATGTAACAGGTTGTAATCAGTTGAGATGAGGTCATAGTGGATTCAGATAGCTTCTTAATATGCTACAAAAGTCCTTTCAAAAAGGGATCATTGAGTACAGACAAGAGACTCACAGGTAGCACTCCAGAGCCAGCACACAGAGATTAGAGTGACACAGGTGCAAGAACTCCAAGGCTGGGTGGTCATCCTCAGGAATGAGGATGAGCAAAAGGATCCAGTGTCTCAGGTGAACCGTAGTCCAAGTGTAAGGTAACAAATTCCTGGGCTCAAAGTCACCCTCAGATTGAGATAGTTTGTTCTAGCAGTCTTAAAAAGAAGAAGAAATTTTTTCCACTGGTAATCATATAGATAGCAGTACAATTGCTGTTTTTTTTTTTTCATGTTCTATTATCTTCAATTAAACATACACCTCTGTAACATGTCACTAGAGACCTTTTCACCCACTGCTGTTCGAACGCCAGTCCCTTATCTCTCTTCAGCAATGGTGAGACGGACTCCTTTTCCTTGTGGAAGAGAAATCCTCAGCTTAATGCCTTTGCCAATGACAAAGATGTTGGAGGGCCAGGTGGCAAAGCTGTTGCTGTTGGCATCTTTCACATGAACCACATCAGAAGAGCCAGGGTGCTTCTCTCTGTTGGTGATCACTCCAGTTCTTCCCAAGTTAGCACCTTCAATCACCATACACAGGTTATCAGTGTTGAACCTGATGAAATCTATGATCTTGCCAGACACCAAATCAATCTGGATGGAGTCGTGGACCTTAATGAGGGGGTCAGGATAGCGAATGGTGTGAGCATCATGAGTGACCAGGTGAGGAATCCCTTTTGTGCCCACTAAGATCTTCCTCAGTTCACACAAGTTGTACTTGGCTTCCTCAGGTGCAATTTGATGAATAGCAGGGTGACCCTTGATGTCGTAGATCAGACGGAAATGCTCTCCTGTCTTGTCAATGCTGATGACATCCACAAAGCCAGGAGAATAGGTTATATCAGTTTGGACTTTGCCATTGATTTTTTTTTTTTAATTCCTTTATTTATTACAGTGTCTCGCTACACATCATGGATTCTTTTTTCGCAGGGGTGGGGTGTGAGCTCAGCCGGCCCTGCGGGGAGGAGCTGGCATGGCATGTGGTGCTGGGGCTCGAACCGCGGTCCCTGGGAGGCGCTCTAGACCGCTGAGCTATCTTGCCAGCCCTTTGCCATTGATCTTAATGAAGTGCTGCAAGTAAATCTTTACTTCACCTCCTGTCAGAGCACACTTGAGCATGTTGTGTAGGAAGGTGATCAGAGGCAGGCATTCTCTCAGCTTATGGGGGCCGGTGGATGGATGAGGAATAAATTGGATTTATCCAGCATCCAGTGCTCTGCAGCTACTACTCGCTTCAGGTGCTTCTTGGGACCACGAGCCATGGTTGAGCTCTAGCCGACTTCACCATCCTCACTCCCAGCTACATGGCTTCTAGCATGGTTCCTGGCTTGTGTGCTTCTTGTGTAGCCAGTACAAGTTGTTTCTTTTTTCTTTTTTCTTTTGGCGGAACCAGGGATTGAACTCAGGTGCTTGCACTTGCCAGGGAAGCACTTATTCCACTGAGCCATCTCCCCAGACCCATTTTTTTTTTTTTTTTTTGAAGTACAAATTGTTTCTAAAAGCTTTAAAGTTTGGTCTTCAAAGTTTAACAGTATCATTCAACTGCAACTTAATTTGTGTATGATGTGGCAAAGGAATCAAATTTTATCTTTTACCATAGAAATATCAACTTGAATGTCATTTTTCTTTTATATAGCTTACCTTTTATCCTACAGATCTTAATGTGTCTTCATATACCATGTTTACACATATTTTTTTCTCTTTCTTTTCCTCTGGTGATTTATTTGCATATCTTACACTTTTATTGTCATTCTTTGAAAATTATGGTGAACTATATAACAGAAAATTCACTATTTTAATTCGTTTCAGTCTATAATTCAGGGGCATTACATGCTTTGGAATTATTCTGCACACATAATTGCTGTTTATCTCCAGAATGTTTTTCCTTCTCCCAAGCTGAAATTCTCTCTATATTAAGCAGTTACATCCATTACTCTCTCCACCCAGCCCCTGATATATCTACCTGACAACTACTTTCTACTTAATTTCTCTATTAATTTAACTGCATTAAATACTGCATGTAACTGGAAGTATATAATTTGCCTTTTGCTTATTTGACTTCAAGGCTCATCCATGTTGTCATGTGTTAAAATTTCCTTCTTTTCTAAAGCTGGGCATAATTCCATTTCATTAATGGAAAGTTTTGAAATCTCAGATCAATAACAACCACCAAATTTCCATAGCTGGATGTGCAGCACCAACTCAAAAAAGAGCTTAGCGGTGAAAACCCCAAAGAGCAGCCAGCTCTAGAGGCCACCGAATGCCATCATCTTAAAGATGTGATAGTCATGTAAGCACAAGCATGCATAAGGTCCTTATCCATGGTGGCAAGAGGACAAAAACCATAAAGAAATAGCCCAATCTCTTTCTTGGGACAATACAAAGACATTTATGAAACAAAGCAAGTGCATCCATTAAGAGCAGATCTTCCTTGTACATCTTTTTTTCACCCAAAAGCGTCAAACCATGCTTGCTGATCAGAGTACATACAGCAGCACCAAATCGTCAACATTCTGCCAGGTCCTGATGCTGATCTCCTCCTGTCACCCTCTGACATAACTAATGACAAAAAATGACAGCTTCCACAGTCTTCCTACACCTTTTCCCAATTTGTGCTTTCAACTTCCCCTTCACGTTGTGAACATAAGCTATCTTATTTTACCTTCATGTTTTTCAAATAAATGTATTTCGTATCTCATTTGCTGAGCTGTTTTGAAGATATAAATAAGCCTTGTATCACATAAGGTTGAGTAAAGTAAAGCAGACACAGAAGCTAACATTCAACATAACTTCGCTTACGTGTGGAACCCAAAGTATAAATAATTTTTTTTTGCATTTATTTTTATTTTATTAAAATACAAATGTCAATCAGACAGTTTCAAGACACCTTAACCATACAGAGTCGATGAATTAATACATTGCAAACTGTTTTCATAACGTTTTGGTACTGTACAAGGTGCATACATGAAATTATATTTACAGGTTTTTTTTATAGCTGAATTATATCAAAGATTCAATAAT
>PVKA01016713.1:18442-47441 GCA_004027165.1 Ctenomys sociabilis | reverse complement strand
GTAGAATTACCATAAAAATCTCCTAAGGTGAGGCAGCCATCAGCAGTGAAAGCTGTATTAGTTTCCACAAAGGAGGCATTCTTGATAAAGCATATGGAGGAAGCTAAGTCAAAGAGCCCTGTTACTGATGATTCCTCTATAGCTGTTAACTGGGCTGTTGTGTCTGTTTTCCAATTTCTGGCATAAACACCGGGCTATCTTTGCTAACTGACATTAGCACCGGGGGACTACTCACCCATGTCCTAGTTGATTCCACCAGCGATTTGATCACCTTAAAATCTAAAGGCTCTTGGTAACGATTACCTTGAGCGTCTTGAAAGACAGGAAGGGCCATGGGGAACTCCGCCCCCAGTGCCTGCCACATTTCTGGATTACGGACATTCCCGGGGGGGAGTCCCCCCCCTTTTTTTTTTTTCCAAAAAATTCCTTTACTTATTCCAGTGTCTCGCTACACATCACGGATTCTTTGTTCGCGGGGGTGGGGTGTGAGCTCAGCCGGCCCTGCGGGGAGGGGCTGGCATGGCATGTGGTGCTGGGGCTCGAACCGTGGTCCCTGGGAGGCACTCTAGACCGCTGAGCTATCTTGCCAGCCCTCCAAGCATCCCTGGATCAACAGCCAAATCGTCTCACTCCAGCCCTTAGTGTCCCTTGTTCATGAGCTAAATCTAAATCTCTTCCTAGTTTGTCCCAGGATGGTACCGTGAGACTTCCGGACACCGCGAACCAGGGAGCTACATATCACACTCTTCAAGAAATTTCTCCAAGGTTCTTTTGCTCAACTTGAGCTTTTTTGCATACAACAGCTCCTTTAGAGCCTAAAAAATTGGGCTTGACGCAGCACCCATTGTTCTGTTTTAATTTCTATTTCGCCACTGTATGGCATCCACCAGTTCCTGGTGTCCCTGCCTCTTTAGGGCAGTCCCAGCTCTCTTATCTGGAGCTGACCTTCCCAGCCCTCTTATCCGGAGCTGACCCAGCCCTCTTATCCGGAGCTGACCTGTGGTGCGTCCACCACCCACCCCTCAATACCGGGGGTGCTTACCCAAGGTGAGTCCTGAGATTCAGAGCCGCAGCAAACTGCCTCGCCAGCAAGGAAGACGCAGCAGCCCTTTTCCCTTCCTGGTCTGGCCAAAACACTTCAGAGTCCCCGGACGGGCCACCAATTGTCGGGCGCAGAAAGGAAAACTCAGACACACCTTTCCTTCTTTGTAGAAGGGGAGATCTCACTTTATTGCGGAAGCACAGCAGTTTATATAGTATAGCTAAGCCAATCATCAGCAGTCACATATTAGCATACAGCCAATCCCGCTCTGTTGCCAGGCAGCCCCCTCATTCTGTCCGGATCGACAGACAGGGCAGGGCCACACTCTACTTCCTGTTATTCCAAACATACCAAGGCGGAACCCACAAGGAGCACCAAGCTGTTACATTGTTACCCAGGGATCCCGAGCTGCTGCTTGCACCGCTCCCAACACCTACCTCTAAAGAAGACATTGATTTAAAAAAATAGAGAAGATCGGAAATATGACAGATTCCTGGAATGAGCAATGGAAAATAAATGGAATGCATGAAGCAGAGTCAAAGAGTTATAGAAGAACTAAAATATGAATCACGAGTCTACAAAACCATCTGATTGAAAGTGAAGGCAGAGTATTACATCTTGAAGATACTGGTGCAGCTAGTGAAAAGATGAGCAATGATCTCTTAAAAACAACGAGGATGCATGAATATATAATCCATCACCAGCAAGATGACACCAAGAAGAACAATGTGAGATTCATTGGCATCAATGAGAATGAAGGAGTCAATACAAATGATATAAAAAGAATATGGGCAGAAGTAATAGCAGAAAACTCCCCAAATATGAGGAAAAAATCCAACATTCAGGTAACCGAAGCATACAGAACACAAATAACTTCAACCCAACTAAAAACACACCGCGACATATAATAGTCAAGATCCCAGAAATCCAACACAAGAATAATATATTGAAAGCTGTTAGAGAAAAGAAGTAGATCACATTCAAAGGAAAACTCATCAGGATTACAGCCTACTTCTCTACACAAACCATGAAGGCAAGGAGAGCATGGAGCAGAGTTCTTCAAATTCTGTATAAAAACAAATTCCAGCCCAGACTATTATACCTTGCAAAACTCTCAAGTTTGATGGAGAAGTGAAATACTTCCACGACAAAGAACAATTAAAGAATTTCATGATGACAAAGCCATCCCTACACAAGCTACTGAAAGATATTCTACAGAGAGGTCACAATGACCAGAACTCCACAAATGAGAAGGGAAGAAACCCACTAAACAGCTCAAAAAAATAAATAAATAAACACAGGACAAAAAGGAATAAATGATAGCAGGTACATATCATGACAATCATAAGTGAACACATGTCACTTATAACCACAATGTAAATGGACTGAATTCACCAATTAAGAGAACTAGACTGGCACAGTGGATTATGAAAGAAAACCCAAAATACGCTGCATACAAGAAACACACTTAACTCAAAAGGACATTCATAGGCTCAAATTCACAGGATGGAAAACAATACTACATGCCCCAGCACCTCAGAAAAAAGCAGGAGTAGCAATTCAGTTCTCATACAGTCTCAACTTCAAACAAAGAAGGATCACATGACACAGAGAAGGTCACTATATATTGGTCGGGGAAAAATTCAAGAGGATGAGGTAACACTCATGAATATCTATGCACCA
Source organism: Ctenomys sociabilis (assembly GCA_004027165.1). Taxonomy (NCBI): domain Eukaryota; kingdom Metazoa; phylum Chordata; class Mammalia; order Rodentia; family Ctenomyidae; genus Ctenomys; species Ctenomys sociabilis. The sequence continues at coordinate 44,716 of PVKA01016713.1, read as the reverse complement.
AACACAGGAGCACCCAAATATTTAAGAAAAATCTTAATAGACATGAAAAACCTAATATCCAACACCACAATCTAAACAGGAGTCCTTAATACTCTTTTATCTCAAAGATAAGTCAACCAGACAAAAATTAGCAAAGAAGTAGCTGAACTGAACCAGAGCTTGGAACAAATGAACCTGGTGGACATATACAGAGTGATCCACCCAACCACAGCTGAATACGCATTTTTTTCAGATGCACAAGGGGCATTTTTTAAAATAGACCACATACTCATCCATAGGTCATGCATAAGTATATGCAAGAAAATACAAATCATCACTTGCGTATTATCTGACCACAGTGCAATGAAACTGGAACTAAATGACAAAAGAAACCAGAAAATCTCACTAAAATCATGGAAATTAAACAACACCCTACTCAGCAATCAATGGGTCACAGATGAAATTAAACAAAAAATTCCACAATATCTGCAATTTAATGAAAATTCTATCACAACTTATTAGAATTTATGGGATGTGATGAAAGCTGTCTGAAAGAAATTCATAGTTATGAACTTACACTTTAGGAAAATAGAATGGAAACAAATAAACACCCTAATGTTGTACCTCCAACATCTAGAAAAAGAAGAGCAAACCAAACCCAGAGTACAAGTATGGAAAGAAATCATGAAGATTACAGCAGAAATTAAATCAATGAGATGAATAAAACAGTTCAAAGAATCCACAAATCAAAAAGTTAATTCTTTGAAAGACTAAAAAAAAAAAAAAAAAAAAAAAAAAAAAAAAAAAAAAAAAAAAAAAAAAAAAAAAAAAAAAAAAAAAAAAAAAAAAAAAAAAAAAAAAAAAAAAAAAAAAAAAAAAAAAAAAAAAAAAAAAAAAAAAAAAAAAAAAAAAAAAAAAAAAAAAGAAAGACTAAATAAAGTTGATAAGCCTTTAGCCAACCTCATCTAAAAGAGGAAAGAAAAAATTTAAGTGCAGGCAATAAGGAATGAAAAGAGTGAAATCAGCACAGAGCCAGTGGAAATTGAGAAGATTATCAATAGCTACTCGAGAATCTTTATACCTACAGAATAGGAGACACAGAAGAAATGGACAGATTCCTCGAAAGGTACAAATTATCAAGACTGAACCAAGAAGACATATCACTTCTCAATAAGCCAATAAAAGCAATAAAATATGAAATGTAATAAAAAGCCTACAGACAAAGAAAAGTCCAGGTCCCACAGCTGTATGCTACAAGTAATTTATAGAAGATATAATCCCTACATTCCTCAAACTCTTCAGTGAAATTAAAAAGGAAGAAGTCATCACAAAATCATTTCTTGAGGCAAGTATTATACTGATTCCAATTTCACTCATGAACATAGATGCAAAAATCCTCAATAAAATCCTAGCAAAAAGAATACAGAAAATTATCAAGAAGATCATACACTCTGACCAGCTAGGATTAATTCCAGGAATGTAAGGATGGCTCAATATTTGAAAAATCTATAAATGTAATACACTATATTAATAGACTGAGATCTAAAAACCACATGATCATTTCAATTGATTCAGATAAAGCTTTTGACGAAGTCTAACATTCATTCATGTTCAAAATCTTACAGAAAATTGGAATAGATGGACTCTACTTTTTATCAATTTGATAAAAGCCATCTATGGCAACCCAATGGCTAATATAATTCAATAAGGGGAAAAACTGAAATCTTTTAGACTTAGATCAGGTACAAGACTAGGATGTCCTCTATCACCCCTCCTATTCAATATAGTTTTGGAATCATTAGCAACAGACATTAGAAAAGAAGGAGAAATAAAAGGAATAAGAATAGGTAAAGAAGAAGTTAAATTACCACTATTTGCAGATGACATAATACTTTACTTGCAATATCCAAAAAACTCCACCAGAAAGCTACTACAATTGATATGAAAATTCAGTAGCATAGCACGATACAAAGTCAGTACTCGAAAGTCAATAGAATTCCTATATACAGATAACAAACATACTGAGAGAGAAACTATGTAAACAATACCTTTTACAATAGCACCGCAAAAATTGAAATACCTTGGAATTCACTTAACCAAAGAGGTCAAAGAACTTTTCATGGAAAATTACAGCACTCTAAGAAAAGAGATTATAGAGGATTTCAGAAAATGGAAGGATATTCCATGCTCCTGCATAGGAAGAACCAACATCGTGAAGATGGCCAAACTCCCCAAATTGTTGTACAGATTTAATGCAATCTTTATCAAACTGCCACCAACATACCTCCCAGACATAGAGAAATCTTTCCTAAAATTTATTTGGAACCACAAAACAATTAGAATGGCAAAGGCAATCCTGGGTAACAAATACATGGCAGGAGGTATTACGATTCCTGACTTGAAATTGTACTGCAAAGAGACTCTGGTAAAATCTACATGGTATTGGCAAAGAAATAGACCTGAGGACAATGGAATAAATTAGAAGACACTGAGGCCTCTGTGAATACACTCAGCCCCCTAATCTTTGACAAAGGTGCCAAACAAGCTTACTGGAAGAATGATATCCTCTTTAACAAATGGTGCTGAAAAACTGGATTTCTACATGCCGAAAACTAAAACTTGATCCAGGTCTATCACTATGTATTGAGCTAACGTTAAAATGGATTAAAGATCTAAACATTAGCACAGAAACACTCAATCTCCTGCAAGAGAAAGTAGGAGGAACTCTTGAAGACAGGGATGGGCAAGGAGTTCATGAATTAACATGTATTTGCACGGGAAACACTTGAAAGAATTAACAACTGGGAGCAACTCTTTTTGAGGATTTTCTCCATGTCAAAAAATTGTCAAAAGTGAAAAGATAACTCACAAATTTTGAACAAGTCCTAACTAATAAGCAATCAGACAGAGTTATGCTGTCTAGAATATATAAAGAACTAAGATATAACAGGGCCCTCAAATTTAAAGACCCAATCCAGAAACTGGCATCTGAGATGAATACACACTTCTCAGAGGACGAAATTAAAGAAGCGAATAAATATATGAAAAAATGCTCTACAACACTAGGCAACCGTGAAATGCAAATGAAAACAACACTGAGATACCATCTCGCTCCAGAAAAAATGGATATCATAAAGAAATCAAGCAACAACAATGTTGTAGAGGATAGGGGGGAATGGGAACACTTCTCCACTGCTGGTGGGAATGTAGACTGGTGCAACCCTTGTGGAGATCAGTGTGGAGAGTGCTCAGAAAACTGGGACTGGAAATCATATTCAAACCGGCTATTCCCCTACTGGGAATTTTCCCAGAGGAACTGAAAACATCATATTGTAGTGATATATGTGTACTTATGTTTACAGTAGCACAATTTGTGTTAGCAAAATCTAGGAAATAACCAAGATGTCCATGATTTGAGGAATGGTTGAAAAATATTACTGTGCTATAAAGAATGATAAACTTCAAGCATTTATATTGAAGTGGATGCCACCTGGATATATATTTATAAGTGAAATAAACCAGACCTACATGTGCAAATATTGTATAGTCTCCCTAGTATAAGTAATCAAAAGAAATACAAATAGAAATGTATTGCAACAACTAAAAAGAATTTAGTCAGATAGTTAGGGCAAAATGAATGGCATGTGCTGCAGGGTACTAATCAGCTTCTTTTCTGGATGGTTAACAACCTATGCTCACAGATGAAAAACTGGAGAAATAGAAGGGCCTCAAGATCAGCCACCATTTTGGCCCTAGCCTTTCAAGGTCAGTGAAGACTCAGAACATAGGAGAACCTGTATTATAACATCATGGAACTCAGTTGTGCCCCAAATTTTCTGATCAAGGAGATTATGGAGCCACAGAGGAATGCGACTGATGATCTATAGTGTGCCTAAGGAGAGTCATATGGAGAGAAAACTTTCTCTCAGGCTCCCACAGAGAGCAAACTCGTCAAACAATGGCTGTAACTCATCCACGTGGCTGGCACTGAGAAATGATCTACAGAGTGAGATATGGGGTTACAAGATAAACCGTGAGGGGCTTGACTGACCTCATCAGATACAAAAGCTGCATTTTTTGTTACATAGGTCTTGCTTTATCTTGGTCTTAACCATCCAGCAGAAAAGTATAAAAATGAGGTATATAACGCAGGCCCATAATAATAAGTTGAGCTTTACGTGGCTCTACTCAACAACTTCTTCAGATAACTCACTATTATTGTGGACTGCTGGACTATGTTTGATTGTGTCGCCAAATTCAGGCACTTATAATGGTTGAATGACAATGGAGTGCCCATCTTTGACAGGTCTAAACAAAAAAAGGGAGATACAAAGGAAGAACCATGATGTGTTTATATAAACAGTACAGTTAGGATAAATATGCATTACTTCTGCATAACTCCATGAGAAGCAAGATTTGCACTAATAGTGGCTGGACAGTATACTATGTTGGCTTCTTGTAGTATGGAGAACCACTAGGAAGATAACAAGGTAGAATGTTTTAATTATCAAAACTTTACTATAATTCAGCTTTAAAAAATAAGATAAGCCGGGCATGGTGGCGCATGCCCATAATCCCAGCACTCAGGAGGCTGAGACAGGAGGATTGTTGTGAGTTCAAGACCAGCCTGAGCTACAAAGTGAGCTTGAGGCCAGCCTGAACAGCATAGTGAGACCCTGTCTCAAAAAGACAAAAAAAAAAAAAAGATAAGTATGCAACTACATTCTCCTAATTCATTGAGACATCTTCTCTAATAGTGTTTGTAAGCAGAATATCATGTATGCATCTTGTACGAAAACAAACCACTACAAAAACCATATGCAATGTGTTAATTATGGAATCTGTTCTGTTAATTTGAATTGAGACTGTCTCATTGCTATTTGTTCTTCAATGAAAAATAAATAAAATATCAGTTTCTTTTTTACATGTATTAATGAGAAAAAATGAAATAATGGAGCAATGAAACAGTTTCAAAACAGATTAATAGAACAGCTACAGGGATTGATACATTGCACATTCTCTTTGTAGTATTCAGATGACAAAATGCAGACATACATCTTGTCTAAAACAGTATTAGTACAAATCTTTCTTGTCAATGATTGAACTAAGAGGAAAGCTGCGTATCTATCTTATCTTGTATATATATATATATATATATATATATATATATATATATATATATATATATATATATATATATATATATATATATATATATATTGATTTACTCAGATGGCTCACATTGACAAAAGATCTTCTTTTTTTAATTAAAATGCTGAAAGGGAAAATGCATGATAAATACACAATGAACACTGCATTTAAAATTAACACGAGTCTCATTGAACGCGCCGGGAGGTGTGGATCTTGTGTGCAGTCTCCGCTAGCACAGCCAGGCCTATATGTGAGCAACAATGTAAAGGGACCTGCAGTTGGTATTGATCTTGGCACCACCCACTCTTGTGTGGGTGTCTTCCAGTACAGAAAAGTAGCGATAATTGCCAATGATCAGGGGAATTGAACCATTCCAAGCTATGTTGCTTTCACTGACTCAGAACGACTGATTGGAGATGTTGCAAAAAATCAAGCAGCTATGAACCCCACCAACAAAGTTTTTGATGCTACGTGACTGATTGGACATAGATTTGATGATGCTGTTGTCCAGTCTGATATGAAACATTGGCCCTTCATGGTGGTGAATGATGGAGGCAGGCCCAAGTTTCAAATATAATACAAAGGAGAGATAAAGAGCTTCTACCCAGAGGAGGTGTCTTCTGTGGTGCTGACTAAGATGAAGGAGCTAGCAGAAGCTTAGCTAGGGTAACAATGTTACCAATGCTGTGGTCACTATGACAGCTTTCTATAACGACTCTCAGCATTAGGCAACCAAAGATGCTAGAACTATTGCTGGTCTTAATGTACTTAGAATCATCAATGAACCAACTGCTGCTGCTATTGCTTATGGCTTAGACAAAAAGGTTAGAGCTGAAAGAAATGTGCTGATTTTTGACTTAGGAGGTGGCACTTTTGATGTGTCAATTCTCACTATTGAAGATGGAGTCTTTGAAGTGAAATATACAGCTGGAGACACTCACTTAGGTGGAGAAGATTTTGACAATTAAATGGTCAACCATTTCATTGCTGAATTCAAATGCAAGCACAAGAAGGACATCAGTGAGAACAAAAGAGCTGTCTGCTGTGTTCATACAGCATGTGAGTGAGCTAAGAGAACCCTCTCTTCCAGCACCCAAACCAGTATTGAGATTGTTTCCCTCTATGAAGGAATTGACTTCTACACCTCCGTTACTTGTGCTAGGATTGAAGAGCTGAATGCTGACCTGTTCTGTGGCACTCTGGACTCTGTGGAGAAGGCTCTTCGAGATGTTAAACTGGACAAGTCTCAGATCCATGACATTGTCCTGGTAGGTGGTTCTGCTCATATCCGCAAGATCCAGAAGCTTCTGCAAGACTTCTTTAGTGGAAAACAATTAAATATGAGCATCAATCCTGGTGAGGCTGTTGCTTATGGAGCAGCTGTTCAGGCAGCCATTTTATCTGTAGACAAGTCTGAAAATGTCCAAGATTTGCTACTTTTGGATGTCACTCCCCTTTCTCTTGGTGTTGAAACTGCTGGTGGTGTCACAACAGTCCTCATCAAATGCAATACAACCATTCCTACCAAGCAGACCCAGACCTTCACTACCTATTCTGACAACCAACCTGGCATGCTTATTCAGGTATACAAAGGTGAGTGAGCCATGACCAAGGATAACAACCTGCTTGGCAAGTTTGAACTCATAGGCATACCTCCTGTGCCCCATGGTGTTCCTCAGATTGAAGTAAGTTTTGATATTGATGCTAATGGCATCCTCAATGTTTTTCCAGTCTATAAGAGTACAGAAAAAGAGAACAAGATCACCATCACTAATGATAAGGGCTGTTTGAGCAAGGAGGACATAAAGCGTGTGGTCCAGGAAGCAGAAAAGTACAAAGCTGAAGATGAGAAGCAAAGGGCCAAAGTATCCTCCAAGAACTCCCTGGAGTCTTATGCGTTCAATATGAAAGGAACTGTTGAAGATGAGAAGCTTCAAGTCAAGAATAATGGTGAAGATAAACAGAAGGTTCTCTACAAGTGTAATGAAATCATCAACTGGCTGGATAAGAATCAGACTGCAGAGAAAGAAGAATTTGAACATCAGCAGAAAGAGCTCGAGAAAATCTGCAATCCCATCACCACCAAACTGTACCAGAGCACAGGTGGCAGGCCTGGAGGAATGCCTGGGGGCTTCCTTGGTGGAGGAGCTCCTCCCTCTGATGGTGCTTCCTCAGGGCCCACCATTGAAGAGGTTGATTAAGCGAACCTTAAATATAAATATAGCATTCTTCCACAACCAACAAGATTGAAGGACCTAAATTTGTGGCAAATTCTGTGGCAGTTAAAGTTGAGCTGCTATAGTAAAGTACTGGGCATTCTCAATTCTCAATACTTGAACAATTGAAAATGTACACAGGGAAACAGCATTGCATTTTAAGCACTGTACTATAAGTGAAAACGCAATGTCTTCAACACAAATGTTTAAATTGGCAAAACAAAATAAAATAAAATTAACACTGGACCTAATAAATAGAACAAAGCCACAAGCAAACAATTATGGTGATTTACACAGAAATTAATGTAGCTGGGTGCATTCTTCACCAAGGTCTAGCATTTAAGTTGATACCTCAAAGGTGGACAATAACTGGAGTAAGTCGGGAGGAATGGAATTCATAGCAGTGGATAAGACCTTGGAGACAATCTCAAGTTTGGAGAAAGCTTGGCAGAAAGTCGGTGAATGAGAGAGACAGTAGGAGGTAACCGGGGTGTCCACAGTCATGACTTGATAGTATAGCGCATGTAGGGTGTGCCTCACACAGAGCATTTATGCATCCCTTTCATTCCCTCCCTTTACATTGAAACTGAATACCGTTTGGATGATGTGACATTTCTTGCTTATATGTTGAATGAATTGAAATTGAATACTTGGCACCTAGAAGAAACAAACAAAGACTAATATCTTTGTCCTGTTTAATTGCATATACTGACGACACTTTACTAAATTGCATAATCACCAGATTTTCCATAAAATATTATTCCCCAGCATCGAAGCTTACCAACTAGAACTAGCTCTGCTATTATTCATTGTGTGGTCTTGTTCAGTAGACTTGATACATTCAACACCTGTTTCTAGCATTTCTCTGAAGTTGGTGCACAACAGCAGATTAACACCCAGAAGGAATCACTGAAGCATCAGAATCCAAGTGTGTGTCAAAATTGTGTAACCTAGCTGTTCTGTTCATTTGCATAGAGTACCTGCTGCCCCATAATGCAGAAATCCCTTGAGAATAAAGTCCCAGTCATGCAGAGCATCCACCTGGAAGTGACTGTGAACTGCTACAATCACATCACCAAAGTCCCGAGATCCTAATAGCTAAGTGTACACCAATTATTCCCTTTTCCCCAGAGTCATCTTGTGTAGTGACATTGCATTTGCTTTTCCCCAGGGTGTCAAAAAATACATTAGGGATATGTTTCCTAATTACAAGAGTGCGTAAATCATTCTGACAGTTCCTCCTTCTCATTGCTGGTGTCCCTGAGCGAATCTTTCCTGAGGCCAGGTAGGAATGAGAACCGTGTCTTCTGAATGTGTTCTTTCTCCTTTTCTTTCATTTTTTGATCTTTTTCAGTAAGGGTCAAATGACACTATAGGCAGTTTGGATGCTGCCGTAGATCACTGATGGCAATCCTTTCACAGCTTTCATTGATAAAAATGATTTGCTGAGGCACTGGCCTAAGTGCTCAGAGAGTAGACTGAGACAGTATGTGTTTCTTCTTCAGATTGATCACTAAAAAGTGTAATTGCACTAGAATGATGCGCTTGTAATAATTTTCATCACAATGAAAGTTTTCATCAATCATTCAAATATTGAAAATGCAGGTCAGTATTTTATTATGAAGCAATCACAAAACCAAGTCAGCAGTCTCTCCAATGCCTTAATATGAGCTGGTTCATGCTCTATTAGGCTAAGAGTTAGGGAACTGTGAGGGCTGCAGCAGGTCCGCCTTGCTTTTGTGTGCATAGACACCAAGTAAGTGAACAATTTTTCTCATCACAGGGTAGAGTGGAAAGTAAACAGTGACGGGTCTTTAAGATCTGGGCTTCTCCTACATTTTAGTTTTGTTTGTCACAATATAAAATTCATATCTGCAGCTGAGTGGAATATAATGTCTGATTTCTCATGAAAACTTTCTTAGTAAAATATCTTGATGCACTGTTCACATTGCACTATAGGCAGTTTGGATGCCGCCCTAGATCACTGATGGCAGTCCTTCACAGCTTCACTCCTGCCTGGATGGAACATGCCTCATTATTCCTAATTATTTCTAGTTTATCTCCAGCTGTAGATGCTGCTATTTTTTTTTTTTGATGCCTACTCTTACTCCTGAGACAATTTTGTTAAAGATTTTCTAATAAACTAATAAGATTGAGCTATAAGTTTTACTTTCCTTCCCTGAAGAGAACTAATTGGCCCTACCAACACAAATTCCCTTGAGATGAGTTATTTCTGCTTTTCTTCATAATCCTATAAAAGAACTTGCATGCCTACTATTGGGTGTGGTCATCTTATATAAAAATTAAATTATTCATGGACTGAGAGTATTCTAGAGTGACAGTAGCTAATTAATGTGTATAATTGATCCAACCCCCAGGCAGAGCTTAAGCTCTCAGAGTATGTGGCTGGTGACATTATCATTACATACACTTGCTATTGACGTCATAGCAGATAAAACCATAGCAGATAAAAACTTTGTGCCTTTGCTAAATATAGCTTTAAAATTAACATTAATTCCAACATTAGTTTTAGTAGATGTCATATGCAGTAATGACAGTTAAAATTGCAATTAGTTAAGACCTTAGAACTGTGATGGTGAACCTTTTAGAGACTGTTCAAACTGCTGCCCCAAGCCGGCTTATTTACGACAAAGTGCCACCACTGCAGTTAAACTCAGTACTTAGCTTTCAGTTTGAGTAAAACAACTGTTACCTGATACTCAAGTGAGTGGCTTGGCTCTGCTGAAGACAGAGGGGACCGTGTCTGTCTGTATGGCATGCATGCCAGAGGATTACCATCATTGCCTTAAAGCACAGACTGCATAGAACCACATAGTAAAAAATCAAACCCTGGTTGGAACACTTGTTGACCATCCACCTAGAAGCACTTCTAGTTCCTTTCATTTGACTCTTACACCATCCACTTCATTCATGCTTACTAGCTATATTATAGAGTTTTGGTCTCTTAACTTATCATATGTATCATTAATCAATAAAATTTGAGAATTCATGATAAAATATATATTCTTTAGAATACTAGCCAAATTATTTCCAATTCATGTTCTTTTATCATAATTTTTTTAAGGAAGGGTCTACAGGGTGTTCAGGGTCTTACTACTAGATCAGACTCATTGTGATCCACCTATTTATAGCCTCCCAAAGCCTGGGATTACAGGCATGAGCCACCACACCCAGTCTCAATTGCCTTCTCAGCACTCCCTGGGGGTGAGGCTGGCATGGCAGTCCTGGGGATCAAACCCCCAGCTGCTGTGCCTGCTTGCAGGTGCTTTAATCCACTGAGTTATTTGGCAGGCTGTTCTTTTATTATAATTGATGTTTTTGAATGTCATTGTTATCTGAAAGTATAATATGATCACTGTAATTAGTTATGTTTGAACTCTGTACTAAGAAGAGTTCTATCTCCTTTATTTGCTTTGTAATTCAGGAATCATATTGCTATAATGAAGATGGCTAAACTATTTGTACATACTGCTCAAAGGCCGAGAGTCAGATTTGTATTCTACTAGCTGCATAAGTTTACCAGCATTTGTTACATGCTGTGAACCCTTAAAAGCCTCCTAGCAGAAATGAAAAAAAATAGTAAATAGATCTGCAAAGAAGATTAGGACAAATATATTTCCTTTTTTAAATCTTTCTTGAGATAGGGTCTCACTATGTGGTTTAGGCTAGACTTGAGATCACTTTGTAGCCCAGGCTGTTCTCAACTTACAATGATCCTTTTGCCACAGCCTCCCCAGAGCTGGGATTACAGGAGTAAGCCAACACACCCAGCCATGTCTTCTTGTTTTAATCATACAAATCCTTTCAACAAAATTTCTTCTACAATAAGTCACACACTGTAAATCTCTGTTGCTCCAGAGCTTAGAATCGTTGCTCTTTCTCCCTAGAAATGATATGCTTCCCAGTCTTACAGATATAGCAACAAAACAGACCCAGGAAAAATTCCTTCACGGCCTTCTAATTCTGGGATAACTCAGCACTTAGAGAGGTAGAATGTTAAAGACGAAGCTTACAAGTATGAACCTATTGTTAGTGACTGCAAAACTACTTGTTAAACACACGTTACCGCTGACCCAGTGTTGCACCTAGGCATGGGTCTTAATAAGAAGCCTCTCACTCCCCTTAAGAATCACCTAACATTGTGCAGTGAGCTCCCTGAGCCCATGGTTTCCTTACCATAACCTGCCCCTGCCTTCTCTGACTTCAGTGTGAGGGTGAAAGAGAACTGAAGAGACAGGGAGAGACAGAGAATTAGAGAAAGGGAAAAGAAATCAATGGGCTTCTGATTCACCTTCTTAATTCATTTTAAGCCACCCAAGTAACCATGCTGGTGCCTAGGAAAAGGATCACAAGAAATTCCGCCTTGGTGACAGAGTTTATTCTCTTGGGACTGACAGACCGTCCCGAGCTGCAGCCCATTCTCTTTGCACTGTTCCTGGTGATCTACTTGATCACCATCGGTGGGAACCTTGGGATGATAGTCCTGATCCGAGTAGATTCCCGCCTCCATACGCCCATGTATTTCTTTCTTGCCAGTTTGTCCTGCTTGGATCTCTGCTACTCCACTAACGTCACCCCCAAGATGCTGGTGAACTTCTTGTCGGAGAAGAAAACCATTTCCTACGCTGCGTGTTTAGTGCAGTGCTATTTTTTCATTGCTATGGTGATCACGGAATACTACATGCTAGCTGTGATGGCCTACGATAGGTACATGGCTATCTGTAACCCTCTGCTGTATGGCAGCAAGATGTCGAAAGGAGTGTGTGTGCGCCTCATTGCTGGACCCTATGTCTATGGGTTCCTCAGTGGCCTGATGGAGACCATGTGGACGTACCGCCTGACCTTCTGCGGCTCCAACGTCATCAACCACTTCTACTGTGCCGACCCTCCTCTCATCCGCCTCTCCTGCTCAGACACCTTCATTAAGGAAACTTCTATGTTTGTGGTAGCGGGATTTAACCTCTCCAACTCCCTTCTCATAATCCTGATCTCCTATCTCTTCATTCTCAGTGCCATCCTTCGGATGCGTTCTGCCGAGGGCAGGCGCAAGGCTTTCTCCACCTGTGGGTCTCACCTGGTGGTAGTGACTGTGTTTTACGGGACACTGTTCTGCATGTATGTTAGACCCCCCACGGACAAGTCAGTGGAGCAGTCCAAAATCATTGCCGTCTTTTACACATTTGTGAGCCCTATGTTGAACCCTATCATTTATAGTTTAAGGAATAAAGATGTGAAACAAGCTTTTCGAAAACTGATGGGAAGAAATGTGCTTTCCAAATAAAATCACTGAGTATCTTTCTTTATAAGTTAAAGATGTATTGGTGAAAGTTTTATCCAGGTTAATGGAAATTAGAGAAAAGTTAATTTTATATCCATGATGAAAATGTATAACAATAAAACATAAACTACATAGGTACAGATATTTTATAGTTGCATATGATGCCTGAATGCCATGTTCAGATGGAGAGCAGGAAGCTATATATATTAACACAGTAAATAGTAGCAGCCTGGGAGATGGCTCAGTGGAATAAGCAGTTCCTTGGCAAGCACAGAGCCTGAGTTCAATCCCAAGTTCCATTAAAAAAAATAATATGGTAAATAATCATTGTACAGATTTACCCTGAGATTATATAGATGGTCCTTTCATATAAAATGATATATTTTATAGTAATATACCTAACCTCCATAGAAGGGTACAATATAAGAGTAAATGTTTCTGTGCACACCCTTTATCTTACATTCTCACTATCATTTGTTTTCTTTTCTTTTTTTTTTTTTTATTGTACCCAACATTGAACTCAGGACTTTGTGCTTATCACACAGGTGCTTATGCTGCTGAGCTATATGCCCAGCTCCTATTTTTCTTTTCATAAAAAATGTAAATCTAAAAACATATATGTGGGGCTGGGGAGATGGCTCAGTAGAATAAGCACTTCCCTGGCAAGTGCAAGGGCCTGAGTTCAACCCCCGGTTCTGCCAAAAAAATAAAAAAATAAAAACATCTATGTGAGTATATATACATACATATTCATGCAAAAATGTTTAAATGGTTGGTGTCACTACCTGATTTTTAATAGTATATAATGTTATAGATTTTTTATACAGAGCTTTAATTTATGCTTTTGGCAAATGTCTCCACATGTGCTGATGAAAATTTCTGTTACCTCCAAGAGAGGAAATCTATTATAACACCTTCCTGTCCACGCTTGACAACCACTTGCTTCTTCCCACTTTTGGAAATCACTTTCCATAAGATGCTTTTTCCCCTTCCATCGCAACAGAGTCCCAGGACCTCAAATACTGATGGTTTTCAGTTGTTCATTTCTGGGTCAAGCACAAATATGTGGGTGTCCTTAAGTCACTGGCTCTAGCAGCACTTGGCAGCCACATTCCACATGTTTAGCGTGAAGAGTCCTGTGTGCTTTCTCATCTCTATTTTATTAACTTGTGTTTCATGGGTATCTGTGATTTGATATTTGTGTCACAGCTTCTACCACCACTCTTCCTTGTCCTGATGGGTTGTTATGTTTCTGATTCTAGGAGGCAGCATACTGTTCTTGGTATTTTGATGTTAAATGATAAATGACAAAATGGTTTTTGAAGAGGTAAGAGTTCTTGGGACATTGAGGTTGAATAATATAAGAGAAATTGACAAACATTAACTGCATTACCTCTTTGAGTTATGTATTATTGCTAGGCAGATCTCGACACAGATACAGATTTTTATGGTATAGCAATTTTTATTTCATGGAACAAAGGTTTCACAAAATTTCATGGCAAAACAATAAGAGAGTAAGATATAGTACTGTAGAACTTGTGAAACTGTAAGGAGAAGAAGCTGCACCCTGAGCTATGTACTATAATGCAAGAATAAAAAAAAAATACTACTACCAGGGAAGAAATTCAATAAATTTGAGTCAAGTAAAGCCATTTCAATGATTGTGAAAGACCCAACTTTAGCATCCAATACACATCCTCTACAGTTCACCCACAGCTTCAAGCACAATGTCCTTTCAGAATAGAGAACAGACAGACTGGGGAGATAGCTCGGCACTCGATGCACCTGCCTGGCAAGTGCAAGGATAGGATTTGATTTGCAGTATTGCATGCTGTGTGAGTCCCAGAACCAGGTATAGCAGCACATGCCTGTAATCCTAGACAGGAGGATCACTGAGTTTGAGCTGCATAGTGAGACCCCGTACCAAATAAATGAATGAGTAAAAAATTTTTTAAAAATGGAGAGGAGATGGTTGGAGCGTCTGTTGTCTCAACTCTGGTCACAGATGTAGATGTGACTTGCAATCAGAAAGAAAAGTCCTCTGAGTGTGAAGGGTGACTTTTAACAATAGCCAAACCTTTCCTCAGAGTTTTTTTTTTTCTATTTCAAAACTTTCTTCCTTAGCTGACTTTTCTTTCTTTTTCTCTTTCTTTCTTTCTTTTTTTTTTTTTTTTTTTTTTTTTTTTTTTGTATTTTAGGGGAGGGTCTAGAGGATGTTCAGGGTCTCACTACTAGATCAGACTCATAGTGATCCTCCTGTTTACAGCCTCCCAAGAGCTGAGATTACAGGCACATGCCACCTCACCCAGTCTCAATTACCATTTTAGTGAGCCCCGGGGGGGGGAGGGGTGGCATCTTATGTGACTTTTCTATTAAAATACTTTCTACAGGGTCACATTTTCAGATTCACTCATTCTATCTCATTATATTTAATTATTTCAGTTTTATGTTATTATTTAAATATTTATAATCAGAAATCAGACTGTTTATAAATTACATTGAAACTTACAGAGCTATTTTTCCTTTTTCTTTCTTCCTTTTTTTGTGTACCAGGGATCAAACTCAGGACTTGTGCTTGCCAGGCAAGCAATCATTCCATTGAGCTACCTCTCCAGCCCCAGAGGTATTTTTCTAAATTTATAGATTAAACTGTTTATTAGATCCTACTAAACCACATACTTCGATGCATTACTTTTTTTTCTTTCTTTTTTTTTTTTTTCAGAACCAGGAATTGAACTCAGGCCCTTGCACTTGCCAGGGAAGCACTTATTCCACTGAGCCATCTCCCCAGCCCCCTGCATTGCTATTTTAGCATCCATCCATATTTGCTTTTTCAAAATCCGTCCTTTTATTCTGCCAGTGTTTTTGAATCTCCAGGTCCAGGCACAGTTTTTATAGCCCTGTACAACACAGTATTGAAGTTCAGCCATGATTGCAGCATAAAATACTTAACAAAGGTTCACAAAGAGGACAAGTGCTTCCACTATAGGAAGGGTAAGATTATGTCAGGCCAGCCAAGGGCTCTGAAGAAATACACTGTCAGTCGTAAGGTATCAGTGTTTCACAGAAGTAAATATGGGTGGACTAAATGTTCTAGGCATTTGTGAGTGATTCCAAAATGATAAGCTCATAGATGTGCTCTCATATACATAAGCTTAAAATAAATAAGAAATTACATGAGGTGCTGTGGTGGAGTCAGCGGGAGAGTTGGAAAAAGACATCGGCCTCTTTAGACCATCTGTAATTCCCTCTGTACTGCTGTGGACATAGACTAAGAAGAAACGCACTAATTTTCTTAAATAATTAATTTAGTAAAACTTGAATTTTATGTAAAATTGATGGTATTCTTTCCTCACTAACAACTTAAAAAACCTCTCTTATTGAAGTCTGCTATGAGAGAAAAGTCCAAATTCTTCTCCTTTTAAAGTTAATTCTGTTGGATTCTTTATGTATTGAGGAACTCATACAATAGGATGAGGGAAAGATCTAGAACAAATTGGAAGCTCTTTATGATACTTTACTAAGAAAAAATAATGGTCAAAAGACAGTTTGTGTTTCCCTTCCATAACTGACAGGTCATCACTTCAGTTGGTACTTCTAAGAAAAACTCATTCTTGTATACTAAGAAGTGTTTTAGGCAATTGAAGTTTTATGAGACTAACACCTTTACTCATATAATAAATATTTTGCCATGACCAAAGACTATGTGAAGAATGTTTAGACATTCACTGAGGCACAGAAAAAAAGAGAGAGGAAATAATTGTTATCAGAAGTCATGCATTGTTTTTCTGTATATTGCTTCACTCTGCCTGTCAATGCTATGGATTCAATATGGCAATACTCACTTTAAATGGTTTCATTATTAACCTACAATCATACAGATCCAAAGAGAGCTTTATATCTGTCTAGTTCATACTTCATTTTAGTTTCCTACATTATCACATACGTGTTCACACTATGTTTTATTTGAAGGAAAAGCCATAAAATGAATAATAAGATTCCTTTTCTGTATTTCAAGGGTGTTGTTGGTCAAGTGTTTGGAAGCTGTACACATACTGAAGACTGTGACTCATGGTGCAACAAGACCCTATTTCATGATGTGTAGACAAGTGTACCCTGGTCAATGAATGAGCTTTATGGTGAGGTTCTGACTTGATCATTTATTAGCTGCACTCCCAATAAATACATGAATTCTAAGATCAGATTTATTGGGATTTTACTCAATCTCCCTCTGCTTCAGAGTCTTCCCTTTCTTAATGAAAGACCATAGAGAAATTTTTATATTGGCCATAGGGAAATTTTTCATAAAGATACTCCCAGGGTTGGTAGTAAATATCTTTATCCCCAGCACTCAGGATGCTGAGGCAGGAAGATTGCTGTAAGTTCAAGGCCAATCCGGGCTGCAAAGTGAGTTCAAGTCCAGCCTGAGATGCATAGCAAGACCCTGTTTCAAAAAAAAAAAGGGCAAAAATGCATAGAGATACTAACTTTTTGGTTGTTAGCTAAAAACTCATTCTACTTGCTCTATATGTTTCTATATATTTTTTCAACTCATTTGTCTTTTTTGAATACAATAAGTGTGTTCATCTTCTATGACAAGGTATGTCATAAGGTAAGAAACAATGTTTTTGAAATGATTATATTTATTAATGATCATGGTACATAATCTATGTTTAAAAATAGGGCAACAGATGATTGTGAGATAGGTGGTGCATCGGTAGGTAGACAGACAGATGGACAGCAAGAAGTAGAGATGAAAATAGTATTTTAAGGCATTGAGATATTTCTTCAAAACAACAAAGGCATACTAATGGAATCTTTAATGTGCATAATTTATTCATATATAATCAGCCTCCTGTTATTTCCATAAGTAGAAGAGTGCATTTGGAAATGTACAGATCAATCAGACCCAAGAGAAGGACTTTAGCCTCCTGAGGTGGACCAGTTGTCCAGCACTGCAGCTTGCCTTCTCTGTCTTATATCTTCTCTGTTCACTTATTTATGCAAAACTTGGACATGCAGATCACACATACAGAAAGTCTCTTGACCAGTCTTCAAAACCTACAAATTCTAATTAAACTTATGCTTGAAAAGTTCTGTTTTATATCTAACTTATATGAACAGTATGATGCGGTTGCCTTCGTTCTGTCCTGGCGTTCCGTCCCTGTTCTTTCCCTGTCTCTGCTCCACATAAAGTGTGGCCATCACACTCACGCACCCATTTGCCCTCTGTGTTCCTCTAGCATGGAGTTTGAAGCACCCCAGGTCTGCGTGGCTGCCCTTCTCAGCATGCACAGCCTTGGAGAGCACCACATCTGTTTTCTTTAGAGCCTAGAGCACAGAGCCTCGCTGTGTGCTCCTGTTTTGGGCTACTCAGATCATACGAAATTGGAGTTTTCCATGGTCCAAGTTGTACCAGGCATGTGTTGAGCTGCCCTGTTGGTGTTTCCTCGGCAAACTTGGAATCTTCTAGTCTGTCACTCCAGAAAAGATTTCTCTGTTCTTAAATTTGATCTTCAAATTATAGTGAGGCAACAGCACCTCACTGAAGGAATCAGTAACAAAATAAAAATGTTTTCTGCCCCACGTGTTTGTGCCTTTCCTTTGGAACAAAAAAATAAATAGGAAGAGAAGAATACACTGTTGGAAAAATAGGAATAAAGTGGCATATTCTATGTGTGTCCTGGACTATGCGAAGGGCTGCCAGATGGCTGGTAAGACGGTATTCCTGGGTGTGTCTGTGAGTGATTCCCAGGAAGAGAGGGACATTGAAGAGGTAGAGTGACTCATGGGATGTGTGGGGAGGAGACTCACTGGGATGTAGGAGGCCTGCGCAGAAGATAGCAGCAGAGGAAGTAAGCTTGCCCGCGCTGTGGAGGGGAAGCATCTGCATGGTGCGGTGGGCAGGAGGTGCTCCTGGTGCCCACCGCCTCAGACGTGTATCCCGACTAGGCTGCCCTTGCTTTTAGGCCTTTAGATTCAGACTGAGCTAAACCACAGGCCTTTCTCATTTTTAGATGGCAAGTCATGGCGCTCTGGGATTCACTATTGTCTACATCAATTCTCATGACAATAGTATGTTTGCTCTAACTCAATATATACACAATATATATTATACACATGCAATCTATCATGTATGCCCAATGTGTTACATATAATACTATATATATATATATATATATATATATATATATATATATATATATATATATATATATCCTCCTATGGGCTTTATTTCTTTGAAAAACCCTTGCAAAAATAGATTTGAAGACAGTGGTTGTTCTAGAGAAATCATGTATTAAGATTAACATATTAATGTTTTCACATATTACTAGTCCCAATTTGACTAGCCTTTATCTGTCTTTGATATTTAGGCAGTGCTTGTCAAGGTTTTGGAAGTGTATTGTCTAAGTGACATTCCTTTTCTTGGGACATAGCATTGCTACCAACAATTTAAATGAGGAAAAATATTTCTGGATTAAGTTCTGTGATTTCTGATGTTGCCTTGATAACTAGGCTTACAGAAGCCAGAGAGTGTATCTCACACAGTAAAAATGATGATGTCAATCCACCCACTGAATGAAATGTTTTAACAGATGCATAACTGCCTTCCACACCTATAATGAACTATTTGCAAGCTACAAAGCATTAAGTAACCAGCATCAATTCTTTTGACTATTGTGGAAAAATAAGCACCATACTGATTGGCAGCTTTTCATTGCTCAGTGTGGTAAACGAACCCCGTGAGGTGGGGACTTCAAATTCAAGCTCAAATCGGCCTTAACAGCCTCATCCTCCATCTGTTGCCACACTTATTTAATGACCAAATTAGCAAAATAAAAGAGTCAACGAAATTATGCCAATTCATCAGTTCTTTATTCTCTCATTATCTTTATTTGTTCTTGGGCTTAGCTTCAGACAAAACATCCTGGGATAAGAAAAGCAAAGGCTAAACCACTCAAAACTCTTTGCAAGGAACGCATCCTCCCTCCCATGATTCCTTAAGATCGGAGGAGCCATGGCTGCTCCAGAGTGAAGCCGGCTTCCTTAAGAACGCACACAGCCTTTCTGCTAAGTGAAGAAGCTAGAGCGGCAGTAGGAGTCCTAGGAAACAGGAAGGGAGGAAGCTCGGTACAGACGTTGCGGGAGACCCAGAAAGGATCCTTAAATCATGTCTAACTTTTGTGCTAAAAGGTGTCTGGGCTGCCTTCAGGGAACTCTTAATTTATAGAATTGATGACATCATCTTAATTTAAAAAATTCAATTGGAAAAGCAGTCAGCCTCATAAACATAAGTAAATCTGTTCTCCCTTATTAATCCGGAAGGAACCTAATTTCCCCCTTTTGCTTTTTAAGTTGTTTCTCTTTATCCTTTTGGTAGAGCTCTCTCTCTCTATTTTTTTTTTTTTGTTATGTTAAGAAAATGTTGCCATTTAGAATTAGAATCCAAACACCTAACTTGTAGGAATGAGAGATAATTATAATCAAGTGACTACACTGAGGGAGTGCTGCTGGTTATTTGTGTAGGACCAGTGCTGACAATGTGGAAGTCTGCACTCAGCCTAAAGATTCAACAAAGAGGAAGAAGCAACTACAGTTTCCTGTGTTACGTGCATGTGTTTCAGACCCTGCTCCATCTCTATATATATTGTGACTTAATCTTCAAAGAGAATCCCTGCAACAATGGTTTAAGGTCAGAAACCCTAATGTTCACCAAAGTTCTGTAAGTTTTTTGTGCACAATTGTGCACATATCCTCCAGCAGAGGCATAATTTTTAAGTCAAATCTATCAAGTTCTAAACTTCTGAACTGATTTCATGAGATAAATATTATTGATGAGGTTACTAGAAACATTTGAAGGCAAAACTTTCAAGTCTTGGAGAGCATCAACACATCGTAGTAGCCCCTTTTAAATGGGAGTGGGATTTGGGGTATTATGATCATGCTTAGAATGATGCGCTTGACCTAGAGTTCTGTAATAAGGAAAGGAAAAGACCCTACTACCTTCTTGAAAATACATGCACACACACTAGTACAACTTAAATTGCATGCATTTACTATGTCTGCATATGTACTCACGCATGCTTATATATGTAGTGTATTAAGTCTGTATGTGTAAGGCAATATGCAGAGTGAGGAGATTAGCTTATATAGTGAAAAGAAGGGAGAGATATGAAGGACACAGACAAAATGTGTGTGTTAGAGAAAGAGAGAGAGAGAGAGAGAGAGAGAGAGAGAGAGAGAGAGAGAGAGAACATTCACTATCCTTCTATAGGTCATGGTTACTACACTCAAATCCTTTACTTTTATAAAACATTTTAATGTGTCCACAGACAAAACTGGGCCTAGAGCTGAGTTTGAGATTAGGGACCAATAAAAAAGTGAATGATTCTGAATAATACAACAAAACAAGAAGTTTTTGGACTTATTTCAAAAAAGTAAAGCAAGATGGACATAATAAACAAGCAGAGAGTAGAAACAGGAGACATCAGGGAGGTCTTATGAAGCTAGAATTTCCATGAAATGAAATTTTCAGAGAATTCCTCCCTAGTTAGAGAGCAGGTGATAAATTGAAAGTGTATTTGTCTAATATTTTAATTTTAACTTTTATTTCTTGCGACCCAGATGATTCATCTGCCATCCACAGAATTGGAAAAGTTTGTGTCAGTGTGTTAGCGAATGTTTTTAGAATTTTATGTACAATGGAATAGATGCAAACAAAACATTTAGGGCAACTGTATGTCCCAAGAGGTTGACATCAGGATTTTTTAAGCATTATCACTTGTCTTAAGTCATGCTATAGGTCTTGGGCAAAACCCTTAACTAGACGCTACAAAATAGTCATTATTTTATCTTACATCTCAGTCATCTTTGTAGCAACCTTGGAAACTAATCCTGAAGTACAAATAGCAAGATAGCGAACTCATTTCCAGTGAGAGCAGCACAGAATAACTGACGCTGAAGGTGGAAATTTATTTCCATTCATATGATGTTCTGAGCAGCCGTGCTAATTCAGGGATGCTATGACTGGAGAAGAAGATCCGGCTATTTCAGCTTAATGATTTGGCTACTTCTAAAGAGTTTCCCTTATTCTTATGATTCTGGAGGTCTCACACTGTGTCTGCATTGTAGCCATTGGGAGGCAAACCTGGGCAGTTGGGACGAGGTTATGTTCTAACCAGGCAGGACAAATTCTCTCAGCCAGAACCCACCAGTTCACTGAAGCAAATATAGCCTGACAATAAACCAAGAAAGAAAAAGTTATTGTCATCATTGCTTTTTTCTCTGTGCTTTCCTTTTCTGTTTTTCAAGAGTGAAGCTATAAGGTCATGGTCTGCCCTTGAAGAGCAAACTGGTGCCCGGTTATGGGGTGCAGCTGGCCCCTAGTCCCCTCAGGAGGACCCCACTCTGCTTTAGGTGATTGCTATCATTTTTTTAGCTCAGAGTTCACAGTCGTAGATGAACATGCCAAATTTACTCACTTCTGCACACTAACTCTGGGCTGATGCTTTGGAAAAATCAGACTGTTTAAAGTAGACCGAATTAACTGGAAGAAAGGTAGACTTCTGAATACTTTTCTGTAGGATGTGTAATTAATTGTTCAGCTTTTCACATATTCATCTTTTCCTCTGTTTTCTTGCAACACAGCAGCTATTCATTGTGTAATAGGACATGCTGACTTTGGATCTTACAAATAACGAATTAATATACATCTTAAATTTGTCTCTGGGTACTCTGGAGCAGAGAAGTAAAGGGATTTTTCTCTGTGATAACTGGTAAAAATAAATGTTAACAGGAAAGGAAATTCTTTTATAGTATTCTGTCCTGGAAACTTAATTTAAATGAAGTTTCGAACTTGTATTTATTTATTTAAATTTGTTGAAAAAGCTCAGAATTTAAAATTAGCATGGGAGAGAATTAGTGTGAGGTTAAACAAAATGCAAAATATAGTAAAATAAAAGGGTAGATAGGTAAGTAATGTAGTTATAGACTAAAGGTTTAATATATTAAGCAGTAAAGAAAACAATTAATAAAAGGATGAAAGTTCAAATTGCTTGAAATCTAGCATACATTTTGAGTATTTGGCAATGTTTAAGTAGATCTTGCTTAAATTAAGCCAAGCATTCTGACACTTGCAAAGGCAAAATTAAATCACAGCAAAGGAAAAACAAATGCAAAGGTGAAATCAAAGAAAAACATGATAAGAAAACGTGGAAATTTTTATCATTAAATATGGGGTTTATACTGGTCTAAAGTTCTCATTTTCTGGTGAAAGAAACTATGGGGACAAACTTTATAACAGTGACCAAGTTCGTCCTTATGGGACTGACCAGTCTCTGGGAATTTGAGATTCTTGGCTTCCTGCTGTTCCTGGCTCTTTACCTGGTCACCGTGGTGGGAAACACTGGTGTGATTGCCCTCATCGTAGCTAATGCCCGGCTCCACACACCCATGTACTTCTTCCTCAGCCACTTATCCTTTGTGGATCTCTGCTTCTCTTCCAATGTGACTCCAAAGATGCTGGAGGTTTTCCTGTCAGCAAAGAAAGCCATTTCCTACCCCATCTGGTCCAGTGCTACTTTTTCATTGCCTTGGTGCACATGGAGATGTACATTCTGGCTGTGATGGCCTTTGACATGTACGTGGCCATTGGGAACCCTCTGCTCTATGGCAGCAAGATGTCCAAGCAAGTGTGCGTACTGCTTGTCCTGGCGCCTTATGTCTGTGGAGCGCTCACGGGCCTCATGGAGACCATGTGGACCTACAGCCTGGGCTTCTGTGGCCCCATTGAAATCAATCACTTTACTGTGCTGACCCCCCACTTATAAGGCTGGCTCGTTCTGACACCTCCAAGTTTGTTGTGGATGCAATCTTTCCATCTCTTCATCATTTTTGTTTCCTACTTTTACATTTTCCGTGCAATTCTGAGGATCCACTCTGCAGCAGGCAGATGCAAAGCCTTCTCTACCTATGCCTCCCACATGACATCTGTCACCATATTCTACGTGACACTCTTTGTCATGTGTCTAAGGCCCCCATCCAAGGAATCTGTGGAACAAGGAAAAATGGTGGCTGTGTTTTATACAACAATGATTCCCATGCTAAACCCCATGATCTACAGCCTTAGAAATAAAGACATGAAAGAGGCTTTGGCCAGTCAGCTTTCAAGGAAGAAAACTTTTTCCTAACAAAAGGCACTTTTCCTTTCATCTTGGATGTTTTTTTCCAGATGTGTTTTTCCAAGTTGAGGGGCAGAACTGATGATAAACTGAGAAATATAGAGCAACACTGGGGAAAATGCAGTTCATTTCTAAAACCCAAATATCTAAAATAAAAATTTAATTATAAAAGATTACATGGTCCTAACTTTTCTTCATTGCTTTCACACATTATTTTATTTTGCCTGTTATGCACAGGACAGCTTTGTTGTTCTTTAAGTTAGAAGAAATGGCTGTGTGTTTTTTTAAAGTAGATTTTCCTCCCCTTGTGTTACTTCTGTAAAGAGCATTACATTGCTTATAAAAATACACCACCTGCTGGCTCCTTTTCTCTCCACAGGGACCAGTTTGTTTTAGATGATGACTGCTTGTTGGAAGTCATAGGAAAATAATTCTCAGAGTGGCCAGTCAGTTTTCAAGGAAGAAAAGTTTTTCCTAACAAAAGTCACTTTTCCTGGGCAAAATGCCCAGGAGTAACTTTTTCTTTTCTTTTATAAATTTTTTATTCAATTTAATAAGAAAAAAGAAAATAACAATGAAACAGTTTCAAAACAGGTTAGTAGGGCAGTTACAAAAATTAGTAATTGCATTCTGTTGTCTTCACAGTAGTTATTCAGAGGTCAAGATGGAGACATGATATTTTGTCTAAACAACATTAGTACAAACCTTTCTTCCCAATAAACTAAGAGAAAGTAACTGTATATCTGTCCTAACTATATCGTGTATGCATATATATATATATTTTTTTTCTTTTTTAATAACAAAACTGTCCTTTATTTATATTTTTGAAAAGTTAATAACATGTGACATAAGGTTGTCTAGGGACTAATAGTTGACCTTAACCAGACAGTATATTTGTCTCAGGACTGAGGTAGCTTGTTTGCTTTAGGCACTGAGGCCCAGCCCCACCTACACACATTAGATCAATTTCCTAGCTTCCATAGCTCCCAACCTATCCCTCTTTTTTGTTTTTTTTTTCCTGTCAGATGTGGGTGTTTATTGCAGTCAGAGATGCTGTATTTGGAGAAGTCTTTAAAGGCCATTTTCATACTTGATACCAGTCCAAAGATCGGAGGGACTTGAATTCAGCAAAATAACACGATAGAGTCCAATAGTCCATAATACTAGTGGATTATCAGTACAACTGGCAATTGTCAGAAGTTCTTGACTTGAGCCTTTTATAGCTCAGCATATTAACATAGCTTTACTTTTTGTACCTCATAGTTACACTTTTCTGCTGGGTGGTTAGCACCAAGTTAAAGTAAGACCTATGCAATAAAAATATAACTTTTGTATCTAATGAGGTCGCTCAGATGCCTTCAGGGTTCACCCTGGAACCACGTAAAGTGACTTTCATCAGTTCTGCTGGTACATTCAGCTTGCTGGTTCTCACAGTGCAGCCTCTTCAGAGACACAGTGTGTTATGCACAGATCCCCAGCACACTGCGACACATGGCATGCACAGCGAGCACCACACACCCCTAACGGCACTTACACCCACCATACACCACACTAATTTATCACTCTGCCAAGATGGGGCTGGAAGATTACAAGTTCAAATCCAGCAAGGACAATTTAATGAGTTGTCAAGGGCCCTTCTCAATAATGAATGAATGAGTGAATGAATAAGTAAATAAATGGAACTGGAGATTGGACTCCACCAGAAGCCCATGGATTCACCCAGCATCACATAAACACAGAAATCGTATTTGAGATACTTTCTGTGTTCTCCTACTATTTTCTCTCTGCTTGCACGTAACTGTGTGCATTAGAGGAAAACATGTAATATCATTAATAAACATGTATATCATTTTGAATATCAAAGATTATTACAAGTTTACAGAAGTTCCTGTTTCCTTTTACACATCGACTCGTACCAATACACCTTTTCGTCATTTCTTTGGGAATAAACTCATTTCAAATTATAAAATCATATTTCTGCTTGTTGATTTTTCAAGTACAGACTTGACATTCTTACTGAAGGCTAAGAGCTGCACCTGGCATCATGGTCCATGCCCCACATCATCTGCTTCTCTTCATCCTCACAGTTGAGTTCTCTCTGGATTTCTACTTAAATCAGCCTTCACTGTTGCAATTAATATGGATGTTACTAGAAATACCTGAAAAATAATATGAGGAAATTGATGAGCATAAATGTCATCTAAATAATGGTCTCATGCTATGATTCTGAATTTCTTCTTGCGTGATTTGTTTTTCATAGTTAAACCTACCTTCCTTCCTTCTTCCTTCCTTCCTCTCTTCCTTTTTCTTCTTTTCTTTCTTTCTTTCTTTCTTTCTTTCTTTCTTTCTTTCTTTCTTTCTTTCTTTCTTTCTTTCTTTCTTTCTTTCTTTCCTCTCTCTCTCTCTCTCTCTCTCTCTCTCTCTCTCTCTCTCTCTCTCTCTCTCTCTC